>PVJL010001582.1:201229-251479 GCA_004026885.1 Lyroderma lyra | reverse complement strand
CACACACACACACACACACCACACCACACACACACCACACACACAGGCTTCTACGTATCCAGAATGATAGGTCTTATCTTATTTAAGTCAATGAGAGAAAATATTTACTTTATTAAATACTGCATAAGTATTGATGTACTCTCAGCATAATTGCTACATTCTGTCCTGCAAGGAGGAGCTTTTTCAAATTATTAAGTCAGTATTAAAAACAATTAGAAAATAAATACTTAACCAAGGTGCTATCCCACTTTCCGTTTGAAAGGAAGTAATCAGGTATTTATCCATCTAAATTATGCTAAGTCCTTAATTTAGAACAAAGTGTCAATTGTAGATTCTAATATTTTAGGTGGCAGCCCAGCCCACCACACTCCTTGGAGGAATGGCTTTCTTCCTACCTGTGCTCGTACAGAGGGCCCCTGGCAACAATGTTTGTATGTTATGACACCACATCTCAAGGTCTGGTCAAGGTTATTACCTAACCCAAACTGTCCTAGAAATTGTTTCCTTCTCTCCCTCTCCCTCTCCCTCTCCCTGACCCTCTCCCTGCTCTCCCACCCAGCTCTCTCTCTCTTTCTCCCTCCCCCCACCCCGCCATGGGCTAACTCCTTATTAGACCTTATTAGGTACTATTATGCTTTCTGCCTTGCCATCATTATATCCTTAAAACAAATTTTTCTTTATGCATTTAAGCTATGTACAGTGGCTTACATAAAAAACCTTGATCAAGATAGATAAAGTGGAGAGAGAGGAAGAGAGAGATACCGCTGAGTGTAAGCTAGTGCAGTGACAATATGCACCAATGGAAACTTTTTAAGCCAAAGGGATAAAAAAAATTTGTATCTGTGACCCTCCAGGCATCCAGGACTGAAGAGTCCCAGAAACCTGCACCTCCCTATTCACCCTCTTTCCCCACATAATCTCATCATATGCTCTGTCCGTGTTTCTGTCAGCCCCCACACACCCCCACACTTCCAGGTTACCCTTTTCCTACTCCTTAAGCCCACGTGTATTTGCTGTTCCAGGGGTTCTCAAATGCCATTACTCGTGAGAGTTACCTAGAGGGTTTTTTAAAACACTGATTGCTGGGCCTGAATTTCTTTCTCATTCAGTAGGCAGAGTCTGGCCTGAGAACTGGAATTTCTAACAGGTTCTGAGGCAGTCTAGATGCTTCCAGTCCCAGTGGAGAACTCTGGTCTCATTCCTTTCACCCTCCCCCAGTTCTGAAACTCCGCTGTGCTCTCTGCGATCAGAGTGTGTAGGCAGCAAAGACCCCGGTATCCTCAGCCTCTCTTCACCTTTCCAACTCTTCCCTAAGATCCCTTTTCCTGTAGCCTCTCAAGTGGTGGCTGCTAGTTCTCCCTGAGCCCCAGGGAGATGCGGTAGGTGGTTCCTCATTGCTACTTCCAGACCCTCCTTCCTACCTCCTTTTTAAAAACAGCCAATTATGGATCATGTGCCATTAGGTGATACCAATCCCGTCCCTCATCGTGGTGGTTATTTATGGATTCCTGGGTTATTTCCCCAGATTTCGTGACAATATGAGTGTCTGTTTCACTCTTCCCAATAACACTCCTGTCTTAATTATGGTAGGTTGCAATAGATGTATAGATGGTTCTTCTAACACCTTGGCCTGTCAACTCCTTGACCACCTCTCTGCCAAAGATCTTGTCTTTTACTTTACCTCAGCCAGTCTGTCACGGTCATACCTGGAACTCTTCATTACCTTGACTTCAAACATCCTGCTCTCTAACTGCCATGTCCTATCTTTCCAGCTCATTCTTTCTAGTATTGGGGCCCCAACCATCCTTTCACCTTAATGAGCCCTCTGATAATTTGATCCTACATTCTTTTAATTGACCTCACATCCTTCCAGATGAAATTTTTGGTTAATCATTATGATCATTCCCTTGTAAACAGCTTCTACTTGCTTGTTCCACTCTCATTTTTCTCCTATTTAGGTGACAATCCATAACCCTGGTTAAATCTAACTCTTTGCCTACTCCATGTCTTCAGTCCTATAGCTAAAACTTCCTGGAGAGAAGCACACCACCATGTTGACTTTAAATTACAAGTAGACTTTTAATTCTGCAAGATAATCATACTAGATAGTTTTAAAAAAAATCATTCTCCCACTTTCTTGATGAGGATATAAAATATTTTTCTTCCTTTCCAAACTCCAATACCTTCTTTCCCACCAAGAAAATTGGTACAATCACAAGAGAACTTAGAGATTATCACCACCACATCAACCTACCTGCCCACACCCACTCTGACATCCTGCCTGTCACTGCAGGTGAACTATTGCTCCTATTTCAAGCCCACCCTTCTGCTGTGACCTGGAGCTCATTTCTCATTGCACTGCCTGAGAAGATTTCCCTTTGTCTATTATGTCTTTCATCTTTCCTACTGTATTATCAGACAAAAACCATGCTACTTCTCTCTCCAAAACCTTTCTCTTGATCCTTCTTTTTCCAACAGCTATCATACCATTTCATTTCTCCCATTTGCAGCAGCACTAAGTTGGCCCCGGTGATAGCTCCAATTTATCTCTGCTCATTCTCTCTTTAGCCCACTTCAACCAGGCTTTTGCCTCCACCATTCCTGCAAAACTTCTCTCCTGAAGCTCGCCCACGTTGTCATACCCCATGGATCAAATCTCTGCTGTAATGTTAGCTCATCAACAGCATCTGAGTCACCCATCTTCCTTGATATATATTCTTCCCTTCTATACCAGCGCACCACCCTTTCTTGGATCTCCTCGTACCTTCCTGAAAGTTCTTACTCAGTTTCTTTTCTGGCTTCTTCTCTTCATCTTTTCATATTAGAAAGCCCCAGGGCACCTTAAGGGTAGTCTGGTTTTGAAGGTTGCAAACTCCTCATTACTGGAGGTAAGATGCTAGAGGAAGAAGTGAATACCCAGAATTTACCTCATTGACTTTATCATGTGATCCTGTGATTTTAGAGTATAGATCATAAATAATAAAATAATAGAGAAACCAAATCACCTATGTTTATTAAGACTCTTGATTATAAATGACAAAAGAACCAATTAACCTGACTTTAGGGATGAAAAGTATGAGGTTGCTTATTTCAGCTGAGAGTTCAGGAAGTTTATCTTCATCTCCATCATCTTTTTTCCTCCTAATTGATTTTATTTGCAGGCAAGCCTGTACCTCGCTGTGGCCCTTGTCTGTTCCAGTCTTTATTAACAGTTACAACAAATGAGCAAAAACAAACAAACCAACCAACAAACCACTTGAACTAGTTTCATTGGCTTACACTGACCAGGAACTAAAAATGGAGACAACTCCACCCAAATCACTTACATGAAAACATGGAAAAGAAGTTTTCCAAAGAAAATTTTTGTGTGTTCACTAAAAAAAGGTCAAATGGATGCAAGAAAGACAAAAATAACTATTGTCTGCTATAACACATAACAATAAAAAAGACTTGGTTTTGTGATACAGGGGCACATGGGGGTGTGAGTGTTTCTGAACTTTCTGTAGGTTTGGATGCATGAGCTGAGCAGATTCCTACAACTATGGCTGTGAGTAAAGCACGTTATTCCTCTGAGGGGGAGTGTATCTGCTTACTCTAGTAAATGGCTATAGATTTCTGGTCACTTGATGTCTCACTTGGGGGTAAACTCTGAAAGGGTGCTGAAATGTAATAACCTTAGGGACAGCCTGGCCTTGATGCCCTTTGAGAGGAATACTATTCAGTAGCTTTTTCTGTTCTTGGTCAAGTATAAGAGTCCCAGAAGAGTTGGTCTTATTAAGCAAGCTAGGTCATGTTTTCATTCTTCTTCCTGAGCTGGGGTGTCATGGAGACTATGCTTGTCTCTTAGCTAGAAATAAGAGCATGGATTTACTACCTCCTCAATGTGCTGTGCAACGTGGGAGAGATCACATTGCAAAAGGAATATGGATACAGGTAGGAAGAAGTGAACCCCAAACAAAGGCCCATCATACTCTTTGTTGGATTTTAGGCTCTATATGATTGCTTAATTTTTTTGCTTAAATTTTGTTAATTTTATAGGTAATATATCTCAAATTACTATTGTGTTAGCATATTACTCAGAGTATGTTTGTTTGGATGTAGTTTACCTCTGTCAAAAATACCTTTTCCCCAGGAATAATTAATTACTAGGTAAATTCCCCTCCACCAACCATCATATTCAGGATGTCTAGTAAATTGTTCATTTATGTTCTGTGTTCTCATGGTGCTTTGTATAACTTATACTCCTATTTTCTTTACTTTATTGAAATTATATGTTTACATGTCTCTGAGAAATAAAATATTGAGGTCAGTGACTTTTTAAAAAACTTAAGTCCCAGTGCCTGGTATATAGGAGGTGCATAATGAATTCTTATTTGTGAAGTTTTTACTTTTACAGTTAAACTTAACTTATTAGCAGATCATTATCTTATTATATATTTTTCCTTCATGGAAAATATTTAAATGACATTTACTTCTCTCATTTAAGTAGGCTGAATACTATTTTTGTTCACAAATGAGTGAACACTACAGCATGTCACTATTACAATTATTAAAATATTTAGTATCACTAAATATATGGTGATGGAAAGAGAACTCACACTGGGTGGTGAACTTATTATGCAACAAGTTAATGATACATTGTAGAATTGTACACCTGGAATCTATGTAATTCTTGCTAACCAATGTTACCCCAATAAGTCTAACAATAAAAAAATTTTTTTTTGCATTCAGCAAAAAAATAAGCAACAAAAATTTTTAGTATCTATCTCATAAAAACAGAACTCACTTGCTGATGACTTCATGTTTAATAAAAAATTAAATCCTAATAAGAAAAGTAATGTTATTTAGATCAAAATAAAATAACTACAATATAACTATCTCTTATCTCTTTTATCATACTATTTGTAAAAGAGAAAATATCTGGAGAGAATAAAGACTAGGTAGTAGCTTTCTCCCTTGCTCTTCTAGGTTTTTGAAAAATTCTCAGACCATTACTGTACTTTCAAGACCACATTAGTTAATGCAGGAAAGCATCATCTTTAAATGCTAAAATATCATTAAAAGCTAACACATCCTTAGCTAAGGAGTAATTGAAAATTATGTGGAAGATTTTAGTAGGTTTTTGATTCTTATATACAAAACTTAATTGGAGGAGAAATATTGGGAATGATATAAAAGAACATGCTTTAATTATGGGAAGGACAAATCTTTGGGATTTCCATTCTTTTTCATTATCTCTCTATGCAAATGCTGTGAAAGAAAGCCTGACCGCTCAATATCCTGTTTTGTAATTGTGTTTAAAACAGAAAGCAGAAATTGGCAATAAATTTTGGGCAGTGGACCTCCTTATTATTCTCTCTTAGTAGCTCATCAGTGAAGTTGGGTCTCTTACTTTACCATATACAAAGAAATTCCTGTTTCAGGGCACTGCTGGTTCATTGAAACCTTTGCCATTTCTCCCACTCCTCACTTTCTTCTATACACCCTTCCTTTGGTAGAGATATAACCCAAATTAAGATGACATTGGGTAGAAACATCAATGAGAATGCCTTTCAAGAGTTTATGCATATTCTATGGTATGATTCATCTAATGAAAGAGATGTCCAGAAAGCTGACTTAGAGTACTACTAGAGGCTGGCTTACCACTCAATGCCAGGATTCATCTGTAGTTTTAAAAACAAAATGACAGGGATTATTTTCAGGCCTGCTTTGCTTATTGATAACAATTGACTGAGGTAGCATGTCAATTAACAAGGATTATTTGTTAATCCTTATATTAGAAAATGACAAAGTGATTAGGTTATCTAACACTTTGGTTCAATGTACTACTTACAACATCTATTGCTTTAGCTGCTGTGAACTATTTAAGTTTGAATTGATGTTTTTCAGAGGGTTATTTTTTAAGTTACTTATTTTCTTTTTTCAGTTACAATTGACATTCAATATCATTTTCTATTAATTTCAGGTGTATAGCATAGTGGTTAGACATTTATATAATTTATGCAGTGATCCCACCAATTAGTCTAGTACCCACCTGGCACTATACAAAGTTGTTGCAAAATTATTGACTGTATCTTCTAGGCTGTACTTTATATTCTCATGACTATTTTGTAACTACCAGTTTGTATTTCTTAAGCCCTTCACCTTTCGCACAGCACCTAACTGCCCTTTCTCTGCAACCATCATTTTGTTCTCTGTATCTATGAGTCTGTTTCTGTTCTGTTTGTTACTTTATTTTGGACTTTAGGTCCCATGTGTAAGTGAGATCATATGGTATTTCTCTTTCTCACTCTGATTTATTTCACTTAGCATAATACCCTCTAGGTCCATCCATATTGTCGTAAATGGTAAAATTTTATTTTTTTTTTATGGCCAAATAATATGTCATTGTATACATGTACCACCTATTTATCTAGTTGTCTATTGATGGATACTTGGATTGCTTCCATATCTTGGCTATTGTAAATAGTGTGGCAATGAACATAGAGGAGCATATATTTTTTTGAATTAGTATTTTGGATTTTTTTCAGGTAGATACCCATACATGGAATTACTGGGTTATATTTTTAATTTTTCAAGGAGCTTCCAAACTGTTTTCCATAGTAGTTGCACCAATTTGCAATTCCACCAACAGTGAACCCCAGGGTTTCCTTTTCTCCACATCATTGACAATATTTGTTGTTTGTTGATTTATTGATAATAGCCATCCTGACAGATGTGAGGTGATATCTCATTGTAGTTTTAATTTGCATTTCTCTGATGATAAGTGACATTGAGCATCTTTTCATATGTCTATTGACCTCTTTGCAGAAATGTCAATTTAAATCCTCTACCTATTTTTTTTTAAATTGAATTGTTTGTTTCTTTAGTACTGAGTTGTATAAGTTTGTTTTTGTAAAAGAAATTTTGGATATTAACTTCATAACAGATATATCATTGGTAAATACCTTCTCCCATTCAATAGGCAGTCTTTTATTTTGTTGATGATTTCCTTTGCTGTGCAAAACCTTTTTAGTTTGATGTAGTCCCACTTGTTTATTTTTTCTTTTGTTTCCCTTGCCTGAAGAGATAGATCAGAAAAAACATCACTAAGAGTAATGTTAGAGAGTTTACTGCCTATATTTTCTTCAAGGAGTTTTATGGGTTTGAGTCTTATATTTAAGTCTTCAATTCATTTTTTTGTAAGTATATTCAATTTTCCCAAAGCCATTTATTGAATATACAGTCTTCACCTCCTATATGATCTTGTCTCCTTTGTCATAGATTAAATGACCACATAGGTGTGGGTTTATTTCTGGGCTCTCTATTCTGTTCCATTGATCATGTGTCTGTTTTTATGCTATTGCAATTCTGTTTTGTTTACTGTAGCCTTCTAGTAGTATAGTTTGGTATCAGGCAGTGTGATACCTCCAATTTTGTTCTTTTTCAAGATTGCTGTGGCTATTTGAAGTCTTTAATGGTTCCATATAAAATTTAAAGTTATTTGTTCTAGTTCTGTGAAAACTGCTGTTGGTATTTTGATAGAGATTTCATCAAATCTATATATTGCTTTGGGTAGTGTGGACATTTTAACAATGTTAATTCTTCCTATCCAAGAGTATGATATATGCTTTCATTTATTTGTATCTTCTTCAGTTTTTTCTTCAGTGTCTCACAGTTTTATGAGTATAGGTCTTTTAATTTCTTGATGAACTTTATTACTAGGTTTTTGAAAATGTAATTGTATGTGGAAATATTTTCTTAATTTCTCTTTCTGACAGTTCATTATTGGTATATAAAAATGCAACCAATTTTTGAATATTATTTTATATCTTGTGATTTTACTAAATTTATTTATCAGTTCTAATAGTCTTTTTGGTGGAATCTTTCAGGTTTTCTATATATAATATCATCTGAAAATAATGACAATTTTACTTCTTCCTTTCTAATTAGAATGCCTTTCATTTCTTTTTCTTGTCTGATTGCTGTGGCTAGGACTTCCAATACTATGTTGAATAAAAGTGGAGAAGGTCTTGTTTTTGATCTTAGCCAAAAGGCTGGGAAGTGATTTGTTTTTGATCTTAAGGAAAAGCTTTTAGCTTTTCCCCATTGAATGTGATGTTAGCTGTGGTGTTGTCATGCATGGCCTTTATTATTTTGAGTTATATTCCTTTTATTTCCACATTGCTAAATTTTCTCAAATGTTTTTTCTGCATCTATTGATGTGATCATTTGATTTTTGTCTACTCTGCCATCTTGGATCCTCTTCCAGAGGATTATTTTATTATATATATTTTTTACTCTAATAATTTCCACTGTTAAAACATAAAACCACAAAACGCTCTTTAGGAATATTTTTCCCTCACTAAAAGTTTCTTTGCACTATTACAAAAGCCTTTTTTTCTAATACCAAGATAAAAATTTTATTCATCTTTGATTATTAAGTTGTTCTAATTGTCATGCTATCATCTCTTGCACTGTATTCTCTGTTCACATTTATCTGCTAACCTTTGCCTCTAGATGTTTACAGTGGTTCTTATCATAGAAACTTGCTGTCAGTGAAAACAGGTTAAACTATAATTAAAAAGAAAACCTCTTCCTGTGTACCAGAGTCATATATTTTTTATATCAAATTTGGGAGAATTTATGTTGTTTATAGCATTTCAGTCAAAGATAGAAATAACTGATATTTTCTTATTAGCATTTTGATTTCAGTCCCCATAAGTAGTTCCTCATAAATTCATTATTTTAGTGTTTCAATCATTTGTTGCTTTTTCGGTGTTTTCTACACTTATCTTTATCTTTTTTTGTGTACTAAAGGTCTAAAACTGAGCAGATCATCATGATTCAGTGTTTCTTTGTTCTGTCCTTCTACACAGCCATTTGTGTAGCTACACATTGCTGAGTCAAATTTCTCAAATTCCTTTTCCCTGGGCCAGAGGATAAGACACTATGATGTGACATAATGAAAACTTTCAACATTATGAATATTGCAATAGAGCATTTTTTGAAGATGACAGCAGTGAATTGTATCCTTTTAGACTACTATGCTTTTCATAGTGCAATACCACAAAATGGTAAATTGTCAAATATTTTTTACTAAGACCCACTGTGAGACACACATACATACATGCAAAATTGAAATTATTTTCATGAAAAATACTTAATTTATATTCTCAAAAGTGAATTTATATTCACTTTTGCCATTTTTCTATTTTTTAAAATTTTGATTAAACTCACCAAAATTGATTCTGTGACCTCTACAGGTTTACTAATCAGATTGAAAAATACTTTATTAATTGAGAGCATGAAGAGATTTTTAAAGAATATACACAAATATTTAAGTATTATATACACTTAAAATAGAAATGTTTCTGTAAATATATTTATGTGTATGTGCAAAATATATTTTTCACCTTAAGTCATTGTGAAAAATGTTTGCAAACCCCTGCCTTAAAGTATAAGAGAATTGAAGCTTTCCCTCACAGGCAAGTAGTAGGTGAGTAGAATGGGCCACACTAGGAAGAGAAGCAGAGTGTCATGTAAGCAAGGTTTACTTTTATTTATTTTTTATTTGTTAATTGTTTAATAAACCTAATAGATTACTTTGTTTTCTTCTCTCAATTAATATTTTTTCCTCAAGAGTTATATACCAATTTATATAGAGATATAAAAACTATATGTTGAGTATACATTACAGTGATAGAGTTAGTTTCTTGATCTTAAACATAATGGATAACCTTCTGACATAATTTTGCGAACTTAATCTTTAAAGAATTTGAGGATTTTATTTTTATAACTGTTTCAATGCTCCTTTTTCAGCTATTATGAGCAAGGGTTAATACATATTCATGTTGTAAAATGGATCCTCTATAATTGTTTCTATATTACAGATCCCCAGGGTTATAGTCATGATAGCTAAAGAGATGAATTTTAAAAGCTTTCATGAGAATTGGCATATTGTTCATACAATGTTAAATATAATTCTAGTGACTGGATACCTCAGTGACTCAGAAATCTGTGCACATTAACATCAGAAGCAGACGAAGTGCCTGGCTGAGTACCTGACTGTACACAGTATGGTGCTGGACTCACACAGAAGGAAGCGGAACCTACTTTGCCCTTTGGGGGTTTATACTCTCAAATATCAAGTCTAAAATAATACTTATTTTGCTCTAGATAAAAGGAAAAAGTAGGAGAATTTTTTCTAAATGACACTTCTCATTTGACAATCACCTCTTCTTATATAAAATTTTTGTCTCCCTTTCCCTCCCATTTTTCTGACCTATAATCCATCTGCATTCTCCCCTTTCTCTTCACATACCCACCCCCAAGCTCTCTCATGCTGCTTTGACAGGAACCTCATCTATCCCATTTACCACTTTTCTTTCCTAACCGAATGAGAATAGTACAGTTATTAAGACCTAGGCTCCAAATTAGACTGTTAGCATTCCAAGCTCAGCACTTTCCCTGGCCAGCTTTGCAAACTTGGACAACTTATTTCAAGAAATGGAAAGAGTGTCAGTGTCATGATGCCTGAAACCTATACTTTCACATAATTTAACCAAAAAAAGCTGTGTGTGTGTGTTTATGTATGCATGTGTGTATATATGTATATATGTGTGTATACTCACACACACACACACACATACACACACACACACACACGTGTATACATACATACCTATAGTGCCAAAAATGTATACACATTTTAAGGGATGTTATCTATGTATTACATAAATACTGATGGGAACCACTTTGAGCACCTCTTGTAATTGCAGAAGTCAAGCATGACTTTTATTTATCTTTTGTTATCAGTATATACTATTACAATTTTAATACAGTATTACAATATTAATTACAAATTTAATACAATTTTTTTCCTTTCTTAAAATGTGTGTACATTATTTGGCACCCTCTGTATATTTACACATACATATATTAACTATATGTAGTATACTATTATATATTGTATATTATGTAGTATAGCATTTATTTTGTGCTACAGTATACCACTATATATATGAGAGCTGTCTGGAAAGTATCCAGCCATGTAATATGAAAAATAGAGGCATTTATGGCTGAATATTTTCCAGACAGCTCTTCTATAGCATATATTCTTAAATACTTCGGACTTATCTGTGGCAATTATTCATTCTAAATACAGTTTCCTTTTTATAAATTTTAAAAGGTCAAAAACTGAATTAAATTCAATGCAATTAAAAGAGTTTTTAAAATTTTTCTATATGCCCTTCATTGTGATCAACACCAAGAGTAGTCAATTTTGTACAAATTTCACAGTGAATTTTGTCTCTATATACACAAATATAGCATATGTCTATATTTATAATCTATAACCTATATCTATCATCTATTTATCTAGTTACCTGTCATCTATCTATATATCATCTATCATCTCTAGAAATGTAGAAGGATCTTAATAATTAGTTAATCAATGCAAGCGTTATATGGATATTCGTTGTGTTATATTTTCAAGTGTTTTGTAGATGTAAAAAATTTCAAACTAAATGTTAGAAAAAACAAAGCATTTTGTGGTACATAATGAGTACTTAATAAATGCTAGCTATAATTTTTATTTATTTTATTAATTTTGCTATTATATGTGTAGGAGAGGACTCTTCAGCCCACTTCTAGGTAATGAAAACATTTAACTCTGGGCTTTTAGATGATTCTCTTTACCTGTCCTTTCCTATAAAAATGGTGAGATTTTTACATTGAGGCAATCTACTGGTATAGACTGCCAGGGTACACTTGGGATAAATAGATTATCACTTAATTATTCATAGGTACAGGCAGTTCTAATTTTAGAGGGTTGAAAGTTCACTCACACTGAACTATTTTTTTTTAACTTTTCTATTTAAGTATAGTGGGTATAACATATATTATTTTCAGGTGTGCAACATAATGATTTGATAACATTTATATATCTTACAAAGTGATCACCACACCAAGTTTAATAACTAATTTTTTATTTCCTATATCCAAGTCAATTGCCTTCTTGAGAACTTTACTCTTCAGGATAGTAGAACACACACACACACACACACACACACACACACACAACTGATCAATCAACAAAAGTTTTAGCTTGCTAAATTGTAAGACATAATTTTCTTTTAGTTTAAATAAATAGTTTTAGTTAAGTCTTTAGAAAATTAAATGTTCAGTTCCCTAGAGGCTTTCTTCCCCAGGTGATGTCTGGGTGTAGGGGAGAGCTCAGAAATCCTCCTGACAGTGGGAGTGAGGTGGCTGGTTCACATGCCACCTTTTTCTTTGAGGCAGTGAGGCTCATCTGGTCTCATCTCTGGACTGACATCCCCAAATGTGATTCAGTTAGGTGTCTCTGAAGGACCTGAAAAGTGTCTATGACTGCCTTGAAAGAAACCCTATTTCCTGTAGCCATAGGGCACAGGGTTCTGAAAATCCAAACTGAAGTGTAATCCTGAGACAACTGTGTGAGGAATAAACTTTTAAGATACACCTCAATTATCCCCACATTCTAGTATTTGTGCTGTTGTGTCATCCCCTCATTTTGAATATGACTGGGACTTGTGACTTGCTATTAATTAATAGAATGTGGCAAAGGTGATAGGATGTTTATTCCATAATTACATAAAATTTTTGCATCCATATTACTGGTAGACTTCCCATATTGACCCTCTCTCTTTCTGGCTTAGATAAAGTAAGCCACCCTATGGAGAGGCCCACAAGGTAAGAAGCAGAGGGCAGTGTCTAGCCAACAGCCTGCAAGGAGTTGAGGAACTGGATTGTGAGAACAGTCATATAAGCTTGGAAACAGATTCTTCTGTCAGTCTCAGATGAGATCCTAGCCCTGGCTAACACCTCATTGCAGCTCTGGGAGAGATCCAGAAGTGGACCACCCAGCTGTGCCATGATGGGATTCATGACTCACAGAAACTATGAGATACTAAGTGTATGTTGGTTTAAGTTGCTAAGTTTGTGGTCATTTGCTACATAGCAATATATAACAAATACATAACTTTTGCCAAAAATTGGACAACCAAGGAAACCAATAGAGGTATGAGTTTCCAAACTGTTGAACTTATCAATGGCACTTATTCATTCTGAACACACTTTTATTTTTTAGACATTTTTAAAGGCCAGAAATGGAATTTAATTCTATTCAAGCAAAGTCTACTAAAATTGATTAAAAAAGAGTTCCTAAAAATGTTCTCTATGTCCCTCATTGTGATAGACACAGGGAATAAAAAGTAAACATAAAATAGTGCTGCTTAGCTCAGGGATGTAGTTCTGTTGGAGAAGACAAATTTGTTGGACTCTTTACATGCCATTCAACTGTGAGATTTTATGTATTTATAAAGCATTGTGAGATGATTAATTTTATGTGTCAACTTGGCTGGGATATGTGCCCAGATATTTGGTCAAACATGATTCTGGATGTTTATGAAGGTGTTTTTTGATAAAATTAACATTTAAATCAGTAGATGGGACTCTTCCAATCAGTTAAAGGCCTTAGTAGAAGAAAGACTATAAACTCTCCAGCAGAAAAGAATTCTGCTAGCAGGTTGCTTTTGGACTTGAACAGCAACATTGGCTCTTCCCTGGTCACAATAGTCACAATGAGCCAGTTTCTTAAAATAAATCTCTTTCTCTGTGTATACACATCCCACTGTTTCTGTTTCTCTGGAGAACCCTGGCCAATATGCATTCCATACCATAATGCTAATATTTTAAATTATAATCTTTGTGTTGATTATTTTCATATTGAGCCATGAGTCATCACTTACAACATAGTTCACATCTGTTATTTGGTTCCTTCTCTGGCTGACTTACTGGATTGTAAGTTCTTTGAGGACACCTGGGTGTTTTTTCCTGTATGCACCCCTAAATTATCTAACATAGTGCCGGACTACTTATTAACTGTATAACTTTGGGTAATTTACTTCATGTCACTAACATTTAATTTTCTCATTTGTAAAATAATGTATAGTAAGAGTGAACTACCACTTTACAGAACTAATGTTAGGACTGATTGAGATAAGACTAAAGAATTTAGTATAATGTGAATACTATAATAAGCATTCAATAAATCTTATTTTTTGCATGTGTTATTACTCTCTGTAGCAGCAGAATAGTTAGAACTCAATGAATATTCATTAAATACAAATTTAAAATGACAGTACAAATAGGAGTTATGCCCAAGATGAAGAATAAGAATATTATATAGAAGCTTGAACTCAATACATTTGAGAGATGTGAGTACTTACTGCAACCACCTCCAGTACTAGAAAACATGATTTTCTGGTACATCTCATATGCCAAATAAAGTGTAGAACAAAAAGTGTTCTCAGATGTTACCAGTTATGTACCCTAAATTTAATTTTGCCTGGGTTCTTAAAGTGTTTTGATCCTACTTTATTTTGTTCTTATCAGTTACAAAGGATTTTTCTAAACTCCACATTTAGAAATGGATTGAGGTAGTCTGAACTGCTGATGATACAGAATAAAAAGGGAATGTGGGATTATGATGTTAGAGTTAAATCTTAGCAGGCTAGAACTAATGTTTTATAATTTTTCCTCTTGTATTTTTATTAGTAAGGGATACCATTTTTTAAATTTAAATTATATAGTCCATCAGGGGAAGAAAGAATGCCAAGTTGAAGACTAGTTTTTAGATTAAAAGAAAAAAGTATTTAAATTGTCTTTTGTATTTAACCAAAAAAGAAGTGAGAAAGAAGTGGATACATTTTTACTCATCTATTTCTTAGTCTAAAAATTTCAGCTTGTCAAACATACATTATGGAAAATTAGACAAAGCAGCAAAGCCTGTGTAATTTTTTTTTTTTAATGTGCAAACTCAGTAATGATTGTGAGAAAGCAGTGGCCTAACCTCTCACTGTGGATTTAAAATAATAAGAAACTGTATTGTGGGAGTTCCCTGGTGGTGTAGTGGCTAAGGCTTTGGTGCTGTCAGTGCTGTGGCCTGGGTTCGATTCCCAGCCAGGGAACTACCCACACAAAAAAAATTAAAAAAAAAAATTAAAAATAAATAAATAGAAACTGTACTGAGGTCTCTTATTGGTAAGATCTCATTGCTTAAAAACAGCAATGTGGCTTAGGACATCTACTGGACTATTAAAGACTTGATTAATTGCAATTAAATAACATTGATTCAAGCATTTTATTTCTTTTTATTTTTGGATTATTTTCATTCGTTTAATATCAACATCAGTGAAGCTGTGATGGTACAGGCAATCTATTTTAAAACAATATAGAACCTTCTGTCTATGAGATAATAAGGAAATTAATATGGCTTATTAAACTATCGAGTTTGCAATTGTATATGCCAAAAATGAACATTAAATCATGTCAAATTTAGAGAAAATTATCAATCTCTTATTTTGGTGACATGTAAACCAAAAAATTTTGATTTCTTTGCTTCATTTCATACAGTATCTTCTAAATATAAATAATTCTATATCTTTAGTCATCTTAAAACATGATTGACTATCTGTCATGTACAAGATAGTCCTGAGTCTTCCTTTGACCCTTTTCCCATTTAGAAAAAAAACAATGCTGGGGAGTTCCCTGGTGGTGTAGTGGCTAAGGCTTTGGCGCTGTCAGCACTGTGGCCTGGGTTCGATTCCCAGCCAGGGAACTAGCCTCGTTAAACAAAACAAAACAAAACAATGCAGCTCATACTGCGCTCATTTAATTTTACATAAACATGCTCTTTGAAGCTGATGCAAATCTGACTGGTTTTCAATGTGAAAATAAAATATAAAACCTGTTCTTGGAGTTATTTCTGAATAGAACTTCTTTCTAATCCTTATGTAACAGAAATGTATATGATGATCAGTATTTATCTTTGCGGGGGATGAGGTTAGAACTGTAATCTGCAAGTTATCTGGGGGTAAACGCTGTCACTGTGAGTGCGTCTGGCGAGTATTCTCGGGGTGAACGGGACAAGGGTTAAGTGGATCATATTTCTAGGGAAAAAGAGAAGATGCAGCACTAAGAGTAGCAATACAAGGCAGTTGTTATTACGAGAGTTGAAAGCAGGGAGAGATCACCTCTAGATAGCTGGGTAAAGGACTGTTTCACAGAGGAAGTGATAGAGGCATAGAACCACAAACTGTCATAAACAGCAGGGCTCTTATGCGTCAGTTTTCATTTCAAAGATGAGGGACCTGAGGCGAGAAAGAGTAAAGATGCCTTTAGTCATATCATAAAAATATGGCGGCATCTAGATTAGAATCCAGGTTTCAAAACTTCTTGCCGAATGGACTTTTTAAATAGCAGCTTTATTGAGGTATAATATCGGGAGCCACCATCCTCATTTGGATAAAAAAGGACAGATTTGAATCTCAGTAAACTCATGCATGCAAAAATATCACTTCTTAATCTAACAAAACTCACTTGATGAGTTTAACACTCCATCCTGTAGGGCAGGCAGGACATTGTATCTCAGCTATGACTTGAGCCTTCTACCATTCTCTTCCTCTCCTCTTTCTTTCCCATTTCTTCTTCTCTTCCTTTTAGAGCGGCATCAGAATTCAGAAGGTGTATGTACTGCCTTGAACCCAGAAGGGTCTCTGATTTCCAGTCTATCATAGGAGCTGCAGTTTTCTCCTTGTTCAAATGGGTGGTGGTTTTTTTAATGTTGGGGAGCTCTCTGCTTCTGCAGCTTTGTACATATGGAAAGCTTTGCCAAAGCGGGGAAACTTCAGGCATAAATCTTACCTTTCTAGGTAACCCATGCTGTTATCTGTTATGTGGGCTGGCTGCTTGCAAGGGGCACTGTAATTCTTAATTCTCTTCCAGCCTGAGGCATCTCTCTCCTCTGCCTCTTACCTTAAGCAGTCATCTCTTCTGATCTTTCACAATAGACTGTTAATACCCACTAAACAGAAAGGACAAATTGTTAGCAACCAAAAACTGCTGCTTTTCAAGGGAGGGACATAAGAAGAAATATTTGATTTCACCCTTTCAGTGTAGCCAAGAAAGAGGAGAAAAGCAGAATCATTAAATGTATACATTAAAAGAGTGAACATTCATTCCTTGCTACCAAAAAGAAGTGGGTTAGTGCAATTTTGAAATATAAACCCATGCCAGAAAGTTCTTTTATGTTGGTTAATGAGAAATACAAATTAACATTAGTATTTTAGATCATGACAACTATTACATTTGTTTGCAGTAATAATAAACTCATTAGTTATATGAAAGCTTTTTACGTGGAAAATATAGAGCAATTACTTTTCACGTTCACTATGAATGACAGAAGAGCCATGGTCTTACTGGGGACTAGCAAGGGTTTGGCTTTTATACCATTAAGTGACCCAAAAGACAAGTCTGGAGGTGTCATCATGACTAACAGGAAGAGGAACAACATGAAGTGCTTATCTGGAGGAATCTCTAAATTTTCTTAGGGTGTAACTCAAACTTTGCCCAATTTCATAGCCTATTGCTATCAGCCTAGTGTTAAAAATATTCAAAACCAGGAAATAATGTATGTCCTTTCAATGTCACACTAAAGCGTTGACTAATAGACTCAGACAAGAATAATGTACTTTTGTTTTAAAGTTACTATTGTTAAAAAAGAAGGAACAGTCCCAAAATGAAATCACATGTGCTAAGCCCACATCAGCAACCAAGACTTAATTGCAATTTTAGCCTCTCCCAGGAGTGTGACCTTTGGCTGGTCAATGTGAAATTACCTGGTCAGCACTAGTGAAGTAATCAGCACGTTAGGCCCCCACCCTTCCTCAGAAGAAGGTGACCTTGCCTGATGGTATAAACATATTAGAATATATTTCTTGAATTCTATCTTTGAAGCAGTTTTATCACCTTTCTGGTTCCCTCATTAATGAATTAAGTAAATCTTTGATATGTTCTCATTCCATATTTGTATGAAAGTCCTGCTTTAAGTCTTTTGAAAATTATACTTTAATACTGGAGTGTCAAAGTTAATGATTTTCTGGAAAATTGAGTGTGTTGGTGTGTGTGTGTGTGTGTGTGTGTGTTTCTGTAATGTGAGGAGATGGAAAGGAATGCCTACTATTTATTATGTGTGTATGCATGTTTATGTTATATGAGTATAAGAAGTAGAAATCCACAAAACAGATGTGTGTGAGAGTATGTGTGTGAGTGTATGTGAGTGTGTGAGTGTGTGTGTGTGAGTGTGAGTGAGTGAGTGTGTGTGTGTGTGTATGTATGAGTATTACAATGGACGACCTCAGGGAAGAGAGGGAGAGTGTGGAGGCAAGCAACAACAAAAGAACAAAAACAAAAAACACACAAAAAAAGCAAAACAATACTCTTGAAAATTCCCTAACATACATGATTTTACCCTTTAATATGAAGTTATATATGTATGCATATAAATTTCAAAAATGTATGGACACATATACCCACACTTGTAGGTCTCTTCATGTATACTGTCAAATAAAAAACAGTAAAGAAAAAAGTATAAAATATATATATTATGATTCAATATTGGGAAGAAACAGAGAAGATACAAATAAATATCCTATATACATACACACACTCACACATAGATTCACTCACACACACACACATATATATGTTAGTATTTATATGTATGAGTATGTACAAATACATATTTATAGATATCCTATATATGTATATTTGTATGTCTTTAAACATCCTTGTATTATTGATTCTGTTAGAAAAAGTGTAATCTTGCTGTAAAACATCAAAAAAGTTTCTAAAAATGAAATAAAAACAACTGATCAGTAATGATCACATGTATTCATTGCTCTGTAATAAGCTAATAGTGCAGTGCTCTCCTTTGCCCTCAGTTTCTTTAATTATGAAATGATGGAGTGAGACTATTTAAATACTGAACACTAAAATTCTATCATCAGTTAAAAACTGATGCTTGAAATTGTAAAAAGCTATCTAATTAACTTTAAAATGTCAAAAACTAGAAAAAAGAAGGAAATAAAGTAATGAAATGATGAATAAATTAAAAACAAAGTTAGGAAGGAAGGAAAGAAGGAAAGAAAGAACGAAAGAAGAAAGGAAAGAGGGAGGGAAAAAAGAGGGAGGGAGCAAGGAAGAGTCACTTTAGGAAATCCATTTTTAAAATATTTTAAAATTAAATTTACTGGTTTGACATTAGTGAATAAAATTATATAGGTTTCAAGAGCACAATTGTATAATAAATCATCTATATTTCATTGTGTGTTCACCACCCAGAATCAAATTTTCTGTCACCATATATTTGACCCCTTCACCCTATTCTACCTTTTCCACCTTGCTTACCCTCTGATAACCACTGAACTGTTGTCTGTGTCTGCGAGTTTCTGTTTGTTTGTTTAACTTGCTGGTTCATTGCTTTCTGTTTTATATCCTACATATGCATGAAGTCAATGTGTGGTTCTGAACTTTATCTGACTTATTTTGCTTAGCATGGTAATCTCAAGATCTATTATGTGGGTGCAAATGGCAGCATTCATCTTTTCTATGACCAAGTAATATTCCATTGTACTACATCATTTTTGTTCAATCATGTGTCAAAGAACACTTTGGTTGTTTCCATGTCTTCTCCATCATAAATAATGCTGCAATGAACATAGGGGTATATGTATCCTTACAAATAAATATTTTCAGAATATTTTTTGGGGGGTAGATACCTAGAAGAGGGATTGCTGAGTCGTATGATAATTATATTCTTAATTTTTTGAGGAAACTTCATATTGTTTTCCATAGTGGTTATACCAATTTACATTTCCACCAGCAGTGTAATGAGGGTTCCTTTTTCTTTGCGGCCTCTCTGACACTTGTTATTCCATGTCTTGATGACAATAGCCGTTCTATAGATATGAGGTAGTTATCTTACGTGGTTTTGATTTGCATTTCCCTAATAGCTAGTGAAGTTGAGCATTTTTTTATATGTCTGTTGGCCATTTGTATGTCTTCTTGGGAGAAGTATCTGTTTAAGTCCTCTGCCCATTTTTTAATTGGCTTCTTTGTTTTTGTTATTGTTGAGTTAGATGAGTTCTTTATATATTTTGAATATTAGCCCCTTATTGGAGATATTGTTTGCAAATATCTTCTCTCATTCAGTTGGCTGTCTCTTTGTTTTGTTGATGGTTTCTTTTGCTGTGCAGAAGCTTTTTAGTTTGATATAGTCCCATTCATTTATTTTTGCTTTTACTTCCCTTGCCTTTGAGGTCAAATTCATAAAATCCTCTCTGAACTGAAGGTCCAAGTTTAGTACCTATGCTTCTATGCAGTTTATTGTTTCCGGTCTTACATTTAGGTATCATCCATTTTGAGTTAATTTTGTTGTATGGTGACATATAGCAGTCTAGTTTTCATTCTTTTGAGCATGGCTTTCCAGTTTTCCCAGCACCATGTATTGAAGAGGTTTCTTTTCTGTAATGTATAATTTTGCCTCCTTTGTTGAAAATTATACATTCATGTATATGTGGGTTTATTTGTGGGCTCTTGGTTCTGTTTCATTGGTCTGTATGTCTGTTTTTCTGCCAATACCACCCTGTTTTGATTATTATCACTTTGTAGTATAAATTGAAATCAGAAAATGTGATATCTCCAGCCTTGTTCTTTTTCTCTTAGGATTGCTTTGGCTATTTGGAGTCTTTTGTGATTCCATATAAAGCTGATGATTTTTTGTTCTATTTAAAAAATGCCATTGAGGTTTTGATGGTAATTGCAATAAATCTGTATATTGCTGTGGGTGATATGGCCATTTAAACTATGTTAATTCTTCCAGTCCATGAACACGGAATATCTTTTTATTTCTTGGTATCTTCAATTTCTTTAAATAATGCCTTGTAGTTTTCAAGTGTGTCAGTCCTTCACA
This sequence comes from Lyroderma lyra, assembly GCA_004026885.1. Taxonomy (NCBI): domain Eukaryota; kingdom Metazoa; phylum Chordata; class Mammalia; order Chiroptera; family Megadermatidae; genus Lyroderma; species Lyroderma lyra. Next base: position 230,646 of record PVJL010001582.1, on the reverse strand, counting down.
TCCTTTGTGAAGTTTATTCCTAGGTATTTTATTTTATTTTTGTTGCAAATGCACAGGGAATTTTTAAAAATTTCTTTTTCTAAAATTTCATTGGTAGTATAATGGAACACAATAAATTTTTGTATATTGACATTTTGTATCCCTCAATTTTACTGCATTTGTTTATTCTTTCTAATAGTTTTTGGTGGAGTCTTTAGTGTTTTATTTATAACGAATCATTGTCTGCAAAAAGTGACCATTTGACTTCTTCATTACCAATTTAGATGCCTTTAATTTTTTTCTCTTGCCTGGTAACTCTGGCTAGGACTTCCAGTACTATGTTGATTTTCAGTGGTAAGAGTGGGGGAATCCTTGTCTTGTTCCAGATCTCAGAGGAAAAGTTTTCAATTTTTCAGCGTTAAGTATGATATTAGCTGAGGATTTGTCCATATATGGTCCTTATTATGTTTAGGTACTTTTTTATACTCATTTTATTGACTGTTTTAATCATAAATGGATGTTGTATCTTGTCAAATGCTTTTTCTGCATCTATTAATATGATCATATGATTTTTATTCTTTATTTTGCTTATGTGGTATATCCCACTGACTGATTTGCAATTTTGAACCATTCTTGCACCCCTGAAATAAACTCCATTTAATTGTGATGTATAATCTTTAAAATGCATTATCATATTCAATTTGCTAGTGTTTGGTTGAGAATTGTTTCATCTATATTCATCAGAGACATTGGTCTGTAGTGTGTGTGTGTGTGTGTGTGTGTGTGTGTGTGTGTTATCTTTACCAAGTTTTGTTATCAGGGTAAAGTTGGTCTCATATAATGATTTATGAAGTATTTTCTCTTTCAATTTTTTTGGATGAGTTTGACAATAGGTATTAAATCATCTTTGAATGTTTGGTAGAAGTCACTAGTGAAACTCTCTGGTCCTGAACTTTTGCTTTTAGGGAGGTTTTTGATGATTGTTCCTATTTCCTTGCTGTTGAATGGTCCATTTAGATTTTTCAGTTTTTCGTGATTTAGTCTTGGAAGGATATATATTTCTAAGAACTTGTCCATTTCTTCAAGGTTATTGAATTTGGTTGCATATAATCTTTTATACTATTCTTATATGATCCTTTGTATTTCTGTGGTATCTGTCATAACATCTCTTTTTTGATCTCTGAGTTTGTTTATTTTCAAAGAACTAGCTCTTTGTTGCATTATTTTTTCTATTGACTTTTGGTTCTCTAATTCATTTAATTCTACTCTAATTTTTTAAAATTTTCTTATTGCTGACTTTAGGCTTCATTCATTCTTCTTTTTGTAGATCTTTAAGATCTAATGTTAGGTTGTTAATTTGGGATTTTGTTTGTTTCTTGAGGTAGGGCTTTAATAACATAAACTTCCCTTTCATTACCACTTTTGCGGTATTCTAAGTTTTTATGTAGTATATTTTTATTCTCATTTGTTTCTATATATCTTGTTATCTCTCCTTTTATTTCTTCTTTGACCCAGTCTTTCTTTAGTAGCATGTTGTTTAATCTCCACATATTTGTGATTTTCCCCTGCTTTCTTTTTGCAGTTGATCTCCAATTTAAAAGGATTGTGGTCAGAAAATATTCTTGGTATGATTTCAATCATTCTAAATTTGTTGAGGCTAGTTTTTTTTTTCCTTTTTGTTCCCATATATGGTTTATCCTTAAGAATGTTCCATGTGCACTAGAGAAGAATGTATAATTTGGTGTTCTGGGATGAAAGGTTCTATAAATGTCGATATGATTTTTTTTTCTTATTGATTTTCTGTTTGGATGGTCTAACTATAGCTGTCAATGGAGTATTTAGGTCTCTACTATAATTGTATTTTTGTCACTTTTCCCCTTTAGTTCTGTAGTAGTTGCTTTAAATTAGTTGTTCTCTGATTGGGAGCTTATATATAAGTGTTATGTCTCCTTGATGTATTGTCCCCTTTACCCTTATGAAGTGTTCATCTTTGTTACTTGTTACCTTTTTTATCTTGAAATCTATTTAATTGAATATAAGTATAGCTGTACCCATTTATCTCTGGATGCTATTTGCTTGGAGTATTGTTTTCCATCTTTTCATTTTGAGTCTATATTTATCCTTGTAGCTGTGATGTATCTCTTGAAGGCAGTATATGGTTGGGTTTTGTCTTTTAATACAATCTGCTATTCTGTGTCTTTTATTAGTGAGTTCAGACAATTTAAATTTAGGGTGGTTATTGATACATGAGAATTTTCTATAGATACTTTATCTTTTGTTTTCTTGTAGCTTGGTGTCTTCATTGTTTTTTTGCCCTTGTTTTTCAGTATGTTATTTTAGTTTGGTGGTATTCTATGATTGTTTTCCCCCTCTGTTCCCTCTTTTTTTATGTTATGTGTCTCAGTACAAGATTTTTTTTTGTATGTAGTTACCAATAAGTTTATGTAAAAACAAGTTTTACATATACAGTAATCCCTTTTCTGCATGCATCTTATCTCCCTTTATGTTATATTTGAATGTAGAGTGCCCTATTCTAAAAAGGATTGCAATTTTCTGCTTCTGTCTGTCTCTTAGTCATTGTACTCATAGTTTTGTATTCTTTTGCCTTTATCTCTTAGGCAGAGTAACCCCTTCAGTATTTCCTATAATGCAGTCCTTGTAGTGGAACATTTGCTCAACTTCTGTATATCTGGAAAGGTCTTTATTCCTCCTTCATACCTAAAAAATAACTTTGCTGATTATAGTAATCTTGGCTGGTAATTTATTGGTTTTAATATTTGATTCCACTCCCTCCTGGCTTACAGATTTTCTGCTGAAAATTTTGATGATAATCTATATTACTGTCTTCTTTTCTCTGGCTTTATTGAGAATTCTTTTTTTGTCATTAATTTTTGACAGTTTTAGTATAATGTGCCTTGGAAAAAGCCTTTTTGGATTGACATAATTGGGTGTTCTGTTTGCTTCTTGGTTTTGAGAATCCAATTCTTTCCATAAATCTGGGGAGTTGTTGTTGATCATGTTTTTGGAATAAGCTCTCTGTGCCCTTCCTCTCTTTTCCTTCTGTTATACCCATTATTCTTATGTTGCTTTTTCTGATGGAGTAAGATATTATAGAGTTCTTTTATTTTAATTTTCAAGTCTCTTTCTTTTCCATCTGCACCATTTCTAGATTCCTATCTTGAATATCACAAATTCTTTCCTCCATCTGGTCAGCTGTATTTCCTAAGCATGCTATTTCATTCTTCACCTCATTTATTGAATTTTTCAGCTCCAGAATTTCTATTTGGCTCTTTTTTTTTTAACGTTTCAGTCTCTTTGATAAGGCAGTCATTCTATTCATTGATTTTATTTCTGAGTTCATTAAACCATTATCTGAGTTTTTGTGTATCCCATTGAGTGTTTTCAAAACTGTGATCTTGAATTCTCTTTCATTTGAGTCATATAGGTCCATGTCTTTAAGTTTGTTTTTTGTAGATTTTTTTCATTGTCCTTCTGAGCTGCCTTGTTACCTTGGTAGTTAAAGGTATTTGATGAATTATTTCTCTGCCTAGGCATATGGGAGTGAACTCTGCAGTCACTTGAAAGAAGAGGTATTTCGTTTGTTTTCTAGTAGATGGCCCTGGAACATTTTATTTTCTCTTGCAGTAGTCTGGTTTCTTGGATCTCTGCCAGGTAATGAAAAATTCCTTGTATTCCCTGAGGAGGTGGGTGTCTCCTCTATGACCAGGTCATCTCAGTTTTAGGGAACCACTGCCATGGGAAAATGTGGTGTGCGATGGGGTTTTGAGCCCCTGAAATTCCACTGCTGCTCCTGTAGTCAGACATAGTGCTGAGCTGCCTGAGCTGTCCCAGGTATCCCCACTGGAATCAGCCACAAAGGGTGGTAGGGAGTGGGCTGGGAGTGGTGTGTTTGTGGCTTTGTTCTCCTCCCAGGAAAGGTAACGGTCAGACTTCTTCTGCCTTGCCTCTGTATCTTCATCCTTCTCACTGGGATTAGCCACAGTGTGAGTTGGCTGCTCAGAAACTATCTAGTTCTCAGAGATGTAGATATTCTGCTTTGTAATTCAACACTCACTGCTATAGTTTTTTTCTGGGGCCTGCTGCTAGTTCTAAGAGGGTGCAGGGAGGCAATGTAGGGAGGGTAGGGAGAGGTGGCTAGGCTCTGTGGCTTTGTTTTTTGCCTGGCAGTGGCAGCTGCTAGAACAGAGCTTCTGTATTTGGTTTCTATCCTGATGTTTCCATCTCCATCATTGGATTCAGCCATGTTATATGCTGATCACTCAGGCAGGAATGTTTAGATCACAAAATGCACACCTGAAGCCTGAATCCTCCCTTCTCCCAGGATGGGCAGTGAGCTCCAGTCTGGACCAGCAACAACAGTGTCTGCTCTTCTCCCTTCTCTCCTAGTCTGTTTGTCCACTTTTAAATGTTTCAATGTGCAGAGATCTGATGTATTTGTGTATTGTGCAGAGACTCTTTTGTTGAATTATAACTGTCAGACTTATTATGACTTCAGGGGGAGAGATAGATAAAGGGGATTCCTTATGCCTCCACACTTCTGACATCATTTGTCTAAAAGATCTTGATTTCATGTTCTTGTTGTTTTGCCAGTTTGTATACAGTTGCTGCAACATCATTAATGTTGCATAGTTTACTTTGTCTTTGTTCAAATATCTTTATGGTGACAGAGTTATTGAAATAAAAGTTTGTTTCTTTTTCATGCAAAGAATTCACTATTAAAATATAAATCAGCTGGTTGCCTTGGCATCCATGGACAAGACTCCTTTTTTTCTGTGAAGAAAATCAATATTTTCCATTAATGATAAGTGAAATTGCATAAGATGCACTTTTAGTGGTCTCTTATAATTGCTCTGTAAATTCCCCTTCCCCCTTTTGTTTTTTGTGGTTTGTCTGATTTAATTTTGCTTCATATTTTCAAAATTAAAAAAAAATTTAGGTAGGCTAATTTTTACACAGCTTATTAAAAATTTGCTGATTCAAATGTCTAAGTGACTTAGCTTTTCTTCTTATTAATTATTTGAGTTAAAAACATAAACAGAAAACATCTTTTATATATGATATTTTCATTAATCATAAATAATTATATAGAAAATAAAATAATTTATCAATTATATTTTAATTAGTAGCTAGGAATAGAATCTAAAACTAAAATTAGAAATTATGATAGTAGTATTTTACACTTTCATATTAAACCAAGCATATCATATTTTCATCTATTTACCCAGATATCTGTAATATGATGTAGTTCTCTTCTGATATAAGGGGTAAAACCAAGGATGAACAGATGCTACTCTTAATTTCAATATCAAATTCTAAGTTCCATATGTCTCCTCTCATATATAAGCCAAAATTAAAAACAGATTTAGTTAAAACACATTATTGTTTTGATCTGCTAGCATGTCTAGTCCTCACTGATCAGCTATTCCATGTTTAATCCACTTTCAACTAATCATTCACTTACATAATAGCACTTGCCCTTGACCTAGTGATTAAACTTTCAACAGTATTAATCTAAGAATCAAGCACAAAGAGATAGGTTTTTTTAATGTTTTAATAATTTGTAGTAAAGTTTTCTATTAAAATAAAAAACAAATGGAGACCAACCTTGAAGATTACTTGAGCAGACAGAACTAGTTTAGTCATACAACTAAAGCTTTATAGCTTACTTTGCAAGACTAATTTGACCTTGGTCACTTTTTGCTTATACCTCTAGAATCATAGGCAGAACTTGAACTGTTTCCCAAGGTCAATATGGTAAGTACTAAAAATTCTAACATTTTAACCAATCACTGTGAAGAATAAATAGTCATTGCCTTCTGGCTATATAAGCTGCTTTAAAACTATGTGCTCCTGAGCCTCATTCCATATTTTGGTTTGAGTGCTCCCAGTTTACAACTATCTTTTTGGTGTTTGTATGATAAGTTTTTACTAATTACTACTTCAGTGATTCATTGGTTTTGCCTTGGCTATTTCTGAACCTTTGACACTTCCAATTCATTTTTCATTTTCCTGGTGGGAAAAGAGAAACCAATTCTCTGCCAAAAACATTTGATATTGAATACTAAATGAAGTCAGGTAGCAGCTGTCCAATCTAAACTTTGGTGGGTAATTTGCAGATCCAATATCCAAAAGAAACAGGTAATTGTTGTAATTTGTGAATTTGTTGCCAGCGCGTACAATTTACTATCTTTCCCTAAAGAGAGAAACTATCTAGAGCTTTGAGTAGTAAAATGCTGTTTTCTCTGTGTTTGAAGAAAAAAGCTGTTTACTTTGGAGAAGTTCTTGGAATTCAACTGTTTATTTTCTTCCTCTTCTTCATTTTTTTCTTGATGATGTTTAGAATAACCGTGAAGTATAAGAATTTCACACAGGCAGGAACATAGAAGAATTCTGCCTGGGCATAAATTAAGCAGCATCTGCCTTGTCTAAGGCCTAATGGGTGGTATATATGCGATAATAATCTAGCATTTATAATATTTTAAAGTTTACAAAACACTTTTATACTTTTCCTTTATTTGTGCTTTACAACAAATATTGATGTATGTATTCTTGTTATTATTTCCATTTTACTCAGCACCTGAGTAATCTGAAGTTCAGTGAATTTTCTAGTAGCACCCAGTGCGATCATGGTGGGAAGATGCAACAAGAATGCAAGTTTATTGTGTTCTTTCCATTAAATGCTGAATGATTTCCAGGGAAGTAAGATAGTAAGATGTTTCCATGATGTGTGTGTGTGTGTGTGTGTGTGTGTGTGAGAGAGAGAGAGAGAGAGACAGAGAGAGAGAGAGAGAGACAGACAGACAGAGAGACAAAGAGAAGAGAGATAGACTATAGACTTACATAAAAAACAAACAAACAAGAGGAATATAGTAGTAAAAGCAGTTAAAAGGGATGAAGGGACTCAGAAAAAAGAATAGCTGATTAAGCCATGAAATAGAGTAGTTCAGTAAGAATTTAAAAAATAGAAATTTAACTTACTTGAACATAACAGGCATTTGTGTTATTATTATAATAGAGACATGCCAGGGACCAGCAAATTTCCTTGGTATTGTGAAATAATGTGGACTTTGCAGTTGGGTCCCAGTCTTTGTACTTCAATTCTTGCTCACTTTTATAACGTATGTCATCATGATCAGATTGCTCAAGTTTTTCGTGTTTGTTTTCTCATCTTCTGCTTCCTCATTTACACAAATGGAATCACCTCTCACAATATTAATAAGTAATATAAAATCAACCTGCAATATGGTAGGTGTTTTGTACATGTTAATTTTCTTTCTGTTCTATTGTGTTCTCTGCAGCTCAGGTGAAATGGGGCATAGTGAAGTTTCTGCTTCAGGTAGAATCAAGTGAAAGTATTAGAGGAGTCTTTTAAGTGTTTTAAAAATGTAAAAAAATAAATTCATTCAAATTTGGTGCCAGACGAGTTATATAAAATATTGATTAATCAACAATGAGTAATATTATTAATATGCGTATATTATACTAAGTATTATTTTATTATGTTTTCTCATGTTTATTTTTAAAAATTAATATAAAGAAAACTTGAAAGAAAAGTATCTTTTATCTCTATATATACTTACATATTTTTCTATTATAAGTCACTGGTTCTCAACTGGGGGGAGATTTTGCCCCCATGGGACATTAGACAATGTCTAGAGACATTTTCGGTTGCACAATTGAGGGTGCTATTGGCATCTAGTAGGCAGAAGCCAGAGATGTTGCTAAACATCCTCCAATTCACAGATAGGCCTTCTTTTACAATAAAAAAATGAAAACAAAGCCAATAGTCCCATTGTTGAATAACCCTGATTTAGATTCATACACTTTTAATCTATTAGGTTGAACCATATATAATTGTTGATAGTAGACCATTTTAGATCTTCAACAATGTCAATTTCAAATAAAACATTTTGCACATTTGCCACACTTTTTATATTTCCCTCTCCCTCTCCCTCTTTCTCCTCTTCTTCCCCCCTTCCTTCCTCCCCACCTTCTCTATAATTTCTTTTTATCATTTTAAGATAAGTTATAGGCCTCATGACACTTTATTCTTAAATAGTTTAGCATTTATCTCATAAGAAAAAAGATACCTTTCTACATAAGCATAACATAATTATCACACTCAAGAAATTTAAGATGGATACAAAAATTATCTAATAGACAGTCTATATTAAAATTTTCCCAATTATCTTCCCAAAAGTCATTTTATAGTTTTCTCTTCTGCAATCCAGGTTTCGATCAGGTCGTGTCATTATTAGTAGAACTATCCTTAATGAAATTATTTACTGGGATCCCAAGTCGTGAAGTCTTCATGTTTTCAGAAGTTGTAAGACTAGAAGAGCTAAGCAAATGGAGATAGATGACAGAGCTATCTTAAAAGGCTAAGTGGGTCCACAAGTGGCACATGAATTTCAATGCAGGCAAGGGTGAAATAATGATCTTAGGGATTATTTTGCATTTAGATTTTTAAAACCTCAATGAAAGTTTTTAATTTTTTTTTTTTAAGTTAGAGTTTTGTATCAAGGCTATTTAAAGAACAATGAAAATTCTTTAAAAGATCATCAATTACTCCTTCCAGTTCTATTGCGAAAGAATTAATACCAGAAAAGGAAGTTGTGGAAGAGATAGGCACTTATGCCTATTTTAACTGGTTTGTGTATTGAAGGATTCATATTTTCATCACTAATATTACAAACCTGCACTGCTTTTCTGGGCTTAGAGGTAAATGAGTGGATCAATAAGAACACCCTTCAGGAGCTCCAATGCTGCATAATCAATGAACCTGAGTCATTTGGGTTGTCATACTTAAAGTTTTTATTCCCTCAATTGGATGCAGCTTGACTTATAAAGTGAAGAGTCCCATTTAATCAATTCTAACTGTTAAATTCTCACCAAAGATGGCTGTCCTGTCTTTCTCCATTTTTTTTATGGGTCTTGCATTTTTTACTATATCTGGTCCTTTTGCTTTGACAAGAGAGTTTTCTTTTAGTATTTCAGATGATTTCTCAATTGCCTTTCCATCCACCCCAATTACAGGAAATAACATTTCTAGCCAACACTCTTCCATCATCATCTTAGCTTACAAAGTATGCATCTATATGTATATTTATTCTGTTAAAACATAATATATACATATACATGCATCAAAATTTTTTCTATTTTTATAGTTGTTCTATACAACAAATTATACTCTTAAATAATATTTTACTGTATTTTAACTTTACCATAACATAGTATAGAAAGGGTCAATACAATTCACTGGGGGAAGAATGGTCTTTTCAACAAATCATTCTGGGGAAACCAGGTATCTATGTGCAAAATAATGAATTTGGACCTCTACTTCACACCATACTTAAAAATTAATTCAAAATGGATCATAGACATGAATGTAAGAGCTAAAATTATAAGATTCTTAGACAAAAATACATAATCTTAGATTAGGTAATGATTTTTTAGATATGGTATCAAAACCATAAGTGTAAAAGAGAAGATTGATCATTTGGACTTCATCAAAGTTAAAAACCTATGTGTTTCAAGGAATAACATGAAGAAAGTGCATCTGTAGTTCAACAATTGAAGAAAATATTTGCAAATCATATGTCTGATAAGGGACATTTATTAGAATTTTTATGTATATATTCACAACTTACAGCTCAATACTAGAAAAACAAATAAGCCAAGTTGAAAATAGGCAAGTGATTTGAATAGACATTTCATCAAAGATGTACAAGTAGCCAATAAGTTCACAAAAAGGTGCTTGACATTATTATTTATTAGAGAAATGCAAATTTCTAAATTACAATGATGTACCACTTCACATCCATTAGAATGCCTATAATAAAAAAGACAAAAAACAAGTGTTGGCAAGTATGTGGAGAAATTGAAAACCTTATAGATTGCTTGTGGGTATGTAAAATGGTGCACCTACTTCGTAAACGTATTAAGTTTCTCAAAATAGTAAATATAGAGTTAATATATAATCTATTTCTAGGTATCTACCCAAGATAAATGAAAACATATGGCTACACAAAAACTTGTGTATGATTACTCATAGTAGCATTATTTTTAAATTATAGTTGACATACAGTATTGTATTATGTTTCAGGTGTACAACATAGTGATTAGATATTTATATATCTTATGAAATGATCACCCCAATAAGTGTAGTAGCCATCTGACACCATATGAAATTATTACAATATTATTGATTATATTGCCTATCCTATCAGCATTATTTATAATATCCAAAAAGCAGATTTATTATAAAACATGGATCAATTTTGAAACACTGTGCTAAATGAAAGAAGCCAGTCACAAAAGACCTCATATTATATGATTCCATTTATATGATATGTCTAGATAGGCATATCCCTGGAGACAGAATGTAGATTTCTAGTTGCCTAGGGTGGGAGAGGGAGAGTGGGAAGTGAATGCTAATGAATAAAAGGCTTCTCTTGGGGATGATAAAAATGCTCTGGGATTAGGTAGTGGTGGGGTTTGCATAATTCTGTAAATACACAGTTCAAACTGGTAAACTTTAGAGTACATAAATTAAAGAGGGGTTATTAAATACAGGTAGAAAAATGGGTTCTCTAATGAGGTAGGTATTTCCTTTCAAGCCTCTTTTTATTACAGAAATAAATAATAGTATGTATTCATATAAAATTGAGTGACAGGTATTTCTCAACAGTAGAATGGAATTAAAGTATGATATATATACATAATAGGAGTGGTGTTCAAACAATGCACTCAGCAATTAGAATGCCAAAGCCTAGCCACTACACCACCAGGAAACCTCCTGAATGTTAAAAAGCCAGTCAAATTCAGCAGTGGGGGGTTGTATACCAACTTTAGTGACACTATTGTTTTTTTATAAGTTCTGATAACCCACTACCATTGGACCAGCCTCTTTAGCAATGAGAATAAGATCTGACCCAATCAGAATGATATTGGTGGAAAATAACTGCAATGGGCAGACATGTTCCTGAATATCAGCTCTTCATAGAGTAGAATATCACACACAATGTCAATGAATGAACCAGAGATAGAAAGCAGCACATATGCAAATTTAGAAAGAAAAGCAAGAGATACACATAAAATAATTCATGTTTTATGGTTCCATTTATTTAAATTTCAGAAACAGCAAAACTTAATTGTGTTGTTTAGGGATGCATTCAATGTTGATGAAACTATGAAGAAACAAAAATATTACTACAGGAATCAAGGCTGGGTATTACCTCTGGAGGGAAAGATGGTGATCAATGGAGGGGCATGTGAAGTGCTTCATTGAGTTGCTGGCAGTATTCTATTTTTCAATCTGGCTAGTGGTATCGTAACATTTTCCTATTATTATTACACTGTACAGGTTTCCTTAATGCAATAAAGAAAATAAAAGTAAATGAGGAGACCAGAAGACCTGGTTGAACATTATGACTGTATCTTTTACTAGCAGTATAGTTTTGGCCAGTTTGCCTTTTAGAGTTTCAGTTTCCTTGACTCTGAAATGCGGATGTAAAATATGCCTGACAGTAATGTTTCAGGCTTAACAGAGATACTGTTATGTGAAACTGCCTGGTACAGGGCCATGGCGAGTGTGCACGTGCGTTTGTGTGTGTTCACTTTCTACCATGGAAAGTAAAGTACTTGGGAGGGAGATTAGATTGCTTATAGGAAATGACTTGGTGCAACATGAGGGAATCCTCAGCTCTGTACAATTAAAACTGCCCCAAACGATACAGCTAATAAGAGTTATGTCACCGTGCTAAATTGTGTATTTAATTTCTGAGCACTGAAACCAGAAAGGTTCCATAAAAGGGCAACTAAAAAGAGAAGACAGATGCCATGCATGAAGAAATTAAAAACAACTTCTTTTCCCTTAAATCCTAGAGAGTTGAAGGTTTTTAAAGAACACATGGTTTAAATCTATAAATTCTGGAAAGGGAAGCATAGAAATGACTCATTTATTAAATCTTCACATATTAGCAAAGTAAGCAGATTAAGAATCAGAATAACAGAGCAGAAAGCAATCTTTTAAGTGCATGAAACACCAAGAGATGGTAATGGACTCCAGTGAGGTTTGCATGCTTCTCTCAATGACTGAGACTCCTTGAAGAAGTCTGCCCTTTCAGGCTGCCCTCAAACAGCACATCCAAGCTCTTTCAGGCATGTCCCTGGGGGTCACTATCAAACTCAGAATCCTGGACTATGAACCAGTGGTACCATCCTTTGGGGCAATTCTTCTGAACTGAAGATATAAAAGCATGACCTATTATAGAAGCAATTTTTTTTTCATTTTCTTATAGATATTGATTTTTATCTTCTAAAATAATTTTGAACCTTTTAAATACAAAATGAATTTGTCATTTTATGCCTCATGCATGGCAGTTGAAAGTGTTTTTAATCAAAGGTAAATTGCTGAAGCAGATTCTTCAAAGTTACTTTTTTGACATTCCTTTCACCTTCTTGGATCTTCTCGCCTGATTTCCCTTCTGCTAACAGACTTCTACTCAAACTTTCTTTTTGCATGCTTTTGTAGTTTTGGTAACACCAATTACAACAATGTAGATGAAGGAACAATGCAGACCCTTTCCATCCTCCGAGTCTTTGAATTCTGGGAATTCTTCTCATGCATTAGTTCTCCCCCTGGGGCTAAAGCTTCCTCCTGTGGAGCTACAGGATCATCACCTGCTAACTAGGTGGAAAATCCCCCGGTCAGTGTCTGGAGAGAGGGTTGGTCCTCAATAGAGACTACAATGAAAATTTCAAAATTACTTTCCACTGATGGCTACAATGACGGGCCTTTGGGATTTGAGCCTCTCTTTGAGAAAGAACAGTGTTTTCAACAGAAGAGATACCTGGTGGACTGATGAAGGTGGGGAGAGGCCAGGTCTTTTAACCGTGCTTCAAAGCCTGTCCAGGCTCATTCACTTTATGTATTCCAAAATGAATTCCACTCACAGCTGGAATGTTTAGTATCAGCAGGGCCAATAGATTTTAACCACTACCCACAGCCCTAGTGTCTACATTCCCATTAAATACATCTAATTCAAAAGCCGAGGGAGGCACGTACATCTCAAGCCTAACTCTCAGCTTAATTCCCTCTGTCTTTTTAAAAGCTGCTCTTCTAGAGTGAATTATAAATCAAGCACAGCTAATTTTCACATTGAACTGTTTATGTGTTTTTAAAGAGGAGCTTCTGGGAAGAAGCAGAAAGAAGATTTAATAAACGAAAAAGCTGCAAAGCTTTCAAAACACATAAGTAAAATTAAAAGGCAACATGTGACTCGAGATATCAGGAAAATAGATACAGGGCAATGATGGGTAACTTCTTGAGTAAATGTAATAAGCTGACTCCTCTTTTCAGCTGCCAGGCAGGTATTGATGGGGCAGCCTCATCTCTAGAGAGCCTTGGGCAATGCTACCTAGTTCAGAGTCAGGGAGGCTCAGACTTCGGCTTTGGGCAGGTTCCAGACAAACTTCTGTTAGACAATTTCCCTGGTGATCTGCCTTCTGCCCCCCAGGTACTGTTATGGGCACTCTTCTCATTACTCACCTATGATATATGCTTTTAAAAAAGTTAATTAACTTATTAAAATAATGTATAGTTGACATACCATATGATATTAGTTTCAGGTATACACCATAGTGATTCTACATTTATATACTTTTACAGTGTGATCAGCACATGTCCAATAACCATCTGTTATAATACAAAGTGATTATGGCATTACTGATTAGATTCCCTGTGCCATACATTACATTCCTGGGACATATTTATTTTATAACTGGAAGTTTGTACTTCTTATTCCCTTATCTTTTTTTACCCATCCCCGACAGCCCTCCCCCTGGCAGCCATCAGTTTGTTCTCTGTAATTATGAATCTGTTTATATTTTGTTTTGCTTATTTCTTTTGTTTTGTTTGTTTTTTGGATTCCATACGTAAATGAAATCATATGGTACTTGTCTTTTTCTGTCTGACTTATTTCACTTAGCATAGTATCCTCTAGGTCCACCCATGGTTTTGCTAATAGCAAGATTTCATTCTTTTATAGTTGAATAGTATTCCATCATAGATGTGTGTGTGTGTGTGTGTGTGTGTGTGTGTGTGTACACATCTTCTTTATCTGTTCACCTGTTGATGGACATCTAGGTTGTTTCCGTATCTTGGCTATTGCAAATAATGGTTTAGTGAACGTAGGAATGCTTATATATTTTTGAATTAGTGTTTTCATTTTCTTTGGCCAAATGCCCAGGGGTGGATAGTACTATTTTTAATTTTTTGTGCAACCTCCATACTGTTTTTATAGTGACTACAACATTCTACACTTCTCCTGAACAATAGGAGGGTTCCTAATTCTCCACAACTTTGCCAACACTTGTTATTTGTTATCTTTCTGATAATAGCCATTGTAACAGGTGTGAGATGATCTCATTGTGGTTTTAATTTGCATTTTCATCATAAATCATAACTAGTGATGTTATGATTTATATTCATGTTTTCATATGTCTGTTGGCCATCTGGATTTCTTTGGAGAAATGTCAATTCAGGTCATCTGCCCATTTTAAAATCAGATTGTTAGTTTTTTTTTGATGTTGAGCTATATGAGTTATTTATATATTTTGGGTATTAACCCCCTTTCAGGTGTGTCATTTGCAAATATCTTCTCCCATTCATTGGTTGTCTTTTCATTTTTTTGATGATTTCCTTTGCCGTGCAAAAGCTTTTAGTTTGATGTGCTTGTTTGCTTATTTTTGCTTTGTTGTCCTTGCCTGAAGACACATATCCAAAAAATATTGCTGAGACTAACGACAAAAAATTTACAGCCTATGTTTTCTTTAGGAGTTTTATGGTTTCAGGTCTTCCATTTAATTGTTTAATTGATTTTGAGTTCATTTTTGTATATTGTATACAAAAGTGGTCCAGACTGATTTTTTTTTTTGCATGTCTCTAGTCAGTATTTCCAACACTATTTACTGAAGAGGCTGTTATTTCCCCATTGTATATTCTTTCCTTCTTTGTTGTAGACTAACTGACCATATAAGCATGGGTTTATTCTGAGTCCTCTATTCTGTTCCATTGATCTATGTGTCCATTTTTGTGCCAGTACCATACTGTGACTTTTGGTGACTATAACTTTGTAGTATAGTTTGAAATTAGGGAGTATAATACGTTCAGGTTGGTTCTTTTTCAAGATTGCATTGGCAATTTGGGGTCTTTTGTGGTTTCATATAAATTTTAGGTTAAATATATGCTTCTTTCCTGCTCTTCCTAGCTTCTCTAGGGGAATCTTTGAGTCACTTAACTATATTTTGTGGTATCATTGATGGTTTTAACAAATTTATACCTGCCTTTATCTTCTCCATTGCCCCTCCCTCAATCTTTAAAACTTTATCTCTGTTTCCAGTACCCTGACATTTACGGGAAACTGGGACTCAGGGTTTCTGCCTTTCAAAAGTCATTCCATGGAAGCTCACATCTGCCAAGTTGAAGGACACATTGCATGTGTAATCCTTTGTGATCATGCTCTGTGGAGCAAGCCATTGCTATTCAAACTGTGAGCCACAGACCACTGCCTACCTTTGAACTATGTGTTACTGGTCTGAGCTGAGATCAGTAGAGAAATCAAGAGTAAGCATTTCATACTTTTACAGAAATCTGGCATTGCCACAGCATCTAAGCACATCATTGTTTTTCTAATAATTCATTTTCAATTTACTTTATGAAGTTTCAGTCTGGGAGGGATTGCAAATATTAAAAAACACTTTTCCCTGCCATATGGACACTCCTAACTCAGTTCTTCCCGTTCAGCATTGTGGCGCACTGGGCTGCAGGGTGCTGGGCTTATTCCCACACTTTGCTCCCTCACTTCTAGTTTGCAGAGTGGGATTTGTTTTTCACTCTTCTTCCACAATGCATTTAATCTTTCAAATTTTAGGTCTCATGGGAAATCTTCAGTATTTTAGCCGAACTCACAGAGGGCCCCTGATACCTCTACTATAACGTAGAGGTATCTTTACTTTTCTGCATTGTCTTGATGTACACAGTCAGCTCTGTGCCTTTTAAAGCCACAATAGCCTTGTGCTCACCCTCAGCCTCCATGTCCTGTTGGTTTTTATCTGTGGTTATGAGGGAAACTCTGAACTTGCCTCTGCACCCCCAGACTCTTTATTCCTAGGGGATCATTATATATTTAAAGAGGTGTGAAAAGAACTGGATAGCACCTCTTCAGTTGCTAGACTAATTTCAGGGAAGTTACATTGGTCCCAAGTTATAGTTCTCTGTGACTTTTAGTAAAAAAGTTATAATCCACTCACTTTTGCAAATGCAGAATGGCTTGACGGAAAAAAAATACTAATAAAAGGACCCTTCAGAGCCTCTCTACCCTAACTATTTAGTGAAAGCTGTCACAAGAGGGATGAGTGACATATTTGAATGTGTGCTTGGGGTTTCTCTGCACGGGCCAAACCCAGGATGCAGCAGGAGGCAAACCAGCTGCAGCCTGTCATATATGAGTCAATTATCCTAATGATTTTTTTTACCCCACTGAAAAGCATGAATCCAGGTTGCTCTTATATTTTTATGAAGATTTTACTTTGTCTACTCACCCATATTAATTGGATTCCCTCCATGTTGATTCCAGCCTCTGGGGTGCGGGGGTCACTGCAGGTGCATGAGGGCTGGTGGAGGCGGAGTAGAGGCTGGCGGGAAGTGCCTTCTTTCCCCACTTCTCTGTCTCTTGCTCCTGCAAGGACAGCATTTGATTAGAACTTTACAACCTGTTTCTCCTCGGATAGGCGGGAAATAGTGCAAACCACTGTGCCAATTCTGGCTGTCGCTCCTTTGAACACTGTGGGATCTGCTAGTGGAATGTGAAATAAATCCAAAAAGGGCTGCTTTATGGATCTTTGAATGTGGTGTCACAGAAGGAAACTGTCTTAGAAATCATAGCAAAAAAATTGGATCGTTTGTTAATTCTATGGCAATTGTTTTTTGTATGAGAATTAATCTTGAACCGAGTAGTCATTTGCAGCCAATGCCCTCCACTCCATATAAAATGATTGTGTTATTGAGATATAATTGAAATCTGAGACCTCGATTCTGACCTCTCTCAGTGGCATCTCTTCTTTCTGTGTTTCGTGCAGCCATCATTCCAGTGGTCAGTAGTAACTGCATCAAAGTTCTGAACAAATGGTGATGTGAATGATTGCTTTTTTCTTTTCACTTTCCCCCTAGACTTACATAAATGTTATTTATTTTCTTTCTATTCTAACTCAGTATTGCTTAG
This sequence comes from Lyroderma lyra, assembly GCA_004026885.1. NCBI lineage: Eukaryota > Metazoa > Chordata > Mammalia > Chiroptera > Megadermatidae > Lyroderma > Lyroderma lyra. The sequence continues at coordinate 213,361 of PVJL010001582.1, read as the reverse complement.
AATTTTGCTCAGTGTTACATTGATGACTGGTCAAATTTATTAAACCATTACCTTAAAGGACTGGTACTGTCACTTGACACCTTAAATGGTGCTCATAAACTTTGCCAAACCACTGCCTCCGATAGGGTAGAATAGACCGGCTAAGCCAAGGCAAATGTGACACACCATAAAAATGTACCTTAAAACACTTGCCCCCATCAAATGTTTCAGGAGCCTATTTCTATGTATAAAGGATGGCACATCCATATACTTCAGTGTTTTCTTATTCAATCAGGGGCATTTTAGAAAGAAGGTAAACGTTCACCATTCTTTGTTTTAACAAATCATATTTCTTTTCCCTTAAGTGTCACTACTTAAATACAAAGCAGTAACAGAAGCACGGTAGTTCTCTTCGTGGGGGAAGGCGGGCGTGGTGAAGTGAGTTGCTACAGCGTGTTTCAGAGGGAAGAGGAATGGAATGGGATTCTGCAGAATTCACTTCTGATATGGCCTTTCCTGCTAAGAAAGGGGGTCATGCATGAGGCAATGGATTGTTGTGTCCCCAAGCTCTCATTTTCAAAGGGATAATAGTCACTGCCTTATGTTGTTGACAGAATTTCATGTCAAAATGAATTGAGTAAATGTGAAAGCTGTAGCTTGGGCCCTCAAGAAGAAGAGAAACCAAACTTGCTGGTTTGAGGGTTTATGTGTATGTTCGGGAAGGGAAAATGATATGGAAGATTGGGCAGGCCATACCTTGTTCCTGGAATGGACGGAATCTTTCTGTTTGGTCCTTCTGGACTTTTCTCCTGCTGAAGGCATGGTATGTGTGCTCAGGGTACCAGGTCTGTGGATGCATCAATTCCCAGCTCTGTGCCCTTCAGGGCAGGGCATCCCTCTGACTCAGGGAGGGCGAGAATGGCTCAGTCAGAAGGAAAGTCAGAACTTCAGGTTGATGACTGCGGGAAGAATCTAGAAGAGCAAGTGCTATTATTTTTAGGAAATGGTTTTTTTCATCTTCACTCTCAATTATAAGCGCAGTGGGTCCTGTCTCACCATCTTGTCTGAGTCACCAGCGTCTCCTTCCTGGAGGTGGTGCTAGCTCCTGTACTAGTTTCCTAGCTGCTGGAAGAAATTGCCACGGATTTCATGGCTTAACACCACAAACATTTTTTTCTCATACAGTTCTGGAGGCCAGAAGTCTAAAACCAAGATGTTGCTGGGCCATGTTCCCCGCAAAAGCTCCAGGGCAGAGTCCTTTGCTGCTTGTAGCATTGAGCGGTCCCAGGTGATCCTTGGTGTGTGGCAGGGTAACTCCAGCCTGTGCATCAGCTTTTACACGGCCTTCTTTGCTGTTGCGGTGCGTCACGTCTCCCTTTGACTTTCTGTCATTGGGAGCCAATGGTCATTGAGTTTAGGGCCCAACTGATATCCAGAATGATATCATCCTGAGATCATTAACCTAATTATAACTGCAAAGGCCTTTTTCCCAAGTAAGGTCACATTCACAGGTTCCAGGGGTTAGGACTTAGACATGTCTTTTGGGGGTCCTCTATCTAACCCAATTCACCCCCTACTTGTACTCCCCACTTCTGCCCTTACACCCCTACTGATTACACTATATATCATGCAGTCCTTTAAACGTTGTCAGATGCTTCCCTGCTCAAACCTCCAGGGGCTTCCTGTCACCCTTGTACTCATATCCCACATCTACACCATTCCTACCAAGACTAGGCTGACCAGATGTCCCATTTTAAGCAGAACAGAAGACAACGGTCCTGTCCCATTTCAAATGGTACGTCTGGTCAGCCTAGTCTCACTGCACTAAATTCCCGGTGTCAGTAGGCTGACCAGATGTACCGTTTGAAACAGTACTGTGCTTTTTGTCCTGTTTGAAACAGGACGTCTGGTCAGCCTAACAGACCCTGCCATCACGTCTAGGTCTCTTACCCTCCCGTTTCACCTGGCTCTCTCCCTTGCTCAGAGGACTCCAACTACCCAGGCCCTGTTACTATTCCTCCAGCATCTAACACAAAACCCTCCTGTGGGGTCACTGCAGTAAATGTTCCTGCTGCTTGAGACCCTTTCACTGCAAGTCTTACCAACCTCTCCCTCACTTTCATTAGGGCCCCATGAAATGCTTTTATTTGTCAGAGAGGACTTCGCTGATAACCTTGGCTAAAGTGGCATTCCTGCCACTCTCCTTTGCCCTCTTTTATTTTTGTTCAGAGTGCTTATCCAACTAACACTGTATTTTATGTGTTTTGTTTCCTGCTTCTTATACATCTCTCTTGCAGAATATATGCTTTATCTGGCAAGTTCAAGACTATATCCTCAGAACATAGGACAATGCCTGGCACCTTAGAGATGCTTAATAAATATTTATGGAGTGAATGAACCTCGTGCTAGCAGCAGTTTGAAGCTGGCCCGAGGAGGAGGGCAGAGGAAAGCTACTCTCGGAAACCAAGGCCTCAACTACGTTGACGTGGTTTCAGCAGAACCCTGCATTGGCTCTGTCCATAGTGGTCACATGAATAATAAATATCTTAGGCTTTAAGCCGGTTTGAGTTCTGCCAGCTACACCTTAAATAAGTCCTAACCAATGCACTTTATCTTCCATTTGCACATCTTTGTAAACTTAGAACAAGTATCATGCTTTGCATTTCTGCCCCATGGATAGTAAATTAGGTCGAAGTTTCAGTGTAATCCCTTCATGTTCAGAGTTTGAAAAATAGCAATCTCATTTTGCATATTGACAGCTAAATCTATTCTGGCAATTATACATTTTAGAATGTAGATGATGTGCCAGTGATGTGGCTAGGAATACAAAGAATTCTATGCCTAGGTCTTATCAGTTTTCAGTCACTGACTTAAATTCAATATTCTTTGACAAGGCTGCTGCCCCTTTTGACCATAATTGCCTATTAAGTGCTTATTTCAGCATGGTGCTGTTTTAGACATGGGCCACAGTGAATTATCTTGGGAGAGGCAGTGATACTACGGAGTAACATTTTTGAGAGGGAAGTTGTATTCATTCTCCTGGGGTCCCCTTTCCCCCTCTCCTTCTTTTCTGTGGCCAGCACTCTCCCTTCTCCCTCTCAAGCAAGATGCCCCTCGGTGCTTAGTTACTCAGGGGATGTTCTCAGCAGTTGAGAAGCGGAGCAAAAATGTTCTACCTGGCTTCTCTTTCTCAGGATAGTGGAGGCAATGTTGGGTATTGGGTATGGACAGTGTTAGAAAGAAGCACCAGGAAGGAAAGCAGGCTTCTTTGACCTTCAAGCAGAAGACATTCTTTTAGGCTGATGGGGAGAGGAGAGATGAGGAATAATAGAGGAGTGGGCAGGCCAGAGGTAGGTAGTGTCCCAAAGATGGGGGGCCCGGTGGCCTGTTTTCTGGGCTGGAGTTCTGGGGAGGAGAGCAGTTTTTGATGGCACAGTCCATGGCACTGAAATCCCTGGGCTCCAGCAGAATGACTTGTGCCTTCTAGTGTGGCATGGAAATAAAGGTGAGCACAGCTGGCCCTGAAGCGATATGGGCATCCTCAGCATCAGCTATTGTACCCTGGTATGGCAGTGCATCCCCATCAGCTCACTGGGTGCTGGTCGTGGCAGAGGCATGTAAGCACAAGCAACACTGATGGTTCCAAACCCTCTCAAGGCTGAACATTTGTCTCAGACCTCCAGTATTTAGATACAACCCCAAGCTGACTTTGGAGAATTGGGAGCCCAAACTGGAAATCAAATGATTAGGGAATTATAAATAAAGTTGTATTTTGCACACCTGTGTTTGTGACTAGCATTTTATAACTTGTATAAAATATTGGTTTTCTTTTTCTTATGACTGAATTCCCATGGAGTTAGAAGAGGACAAACCTTCTAGGTAGATAAAGTATCTTTATAGTTATAATGACAGCCCCCAAAATGTGCACTGTTGGGTAAGTAGGCTTTAGCCCACCTGGTCATTAAGTAAATCTACAAATCTGGGCCAAGACCAGGTTTTCCCAACTGTAGATGTGGAGAGGCTATTTTGCTATTATGAAAGCAGCTTGAATAAACAAAACAAAACAAAACTACTCTATCAGCATTAGAGCATTAATATTTTCTATTTTTATATCCAGTAGAAAAGTAGGCAGAGAGAATAGTATGTTAGTGAAATTTCTAATCAGAAGAAAAGCCTGTTCAACTCAGTGCAAATGGAATTGGGGAGCTGGGGAGTATATTTTACTTAATAAGCATCTTTCATGCCTCTCGTTGGGGCCACAAAGGGCAGGGAATTAGAATTTTAAGATTATCCCACTCAGTGTGTGTTACACCTTTGTGTTACCTATTTGGGATTGGTAGAGATCTTCAAAACATACCATCACTTTACAGTCCCGAGTTTCATTAATACACTTGAATGACATCAAGAGATAGCAAACTATTTTTATTTGGTGATTATCACAGGAAATTGGTAAGTCCTTCATTCGCTAACCACCAATTACTGATCGGGCTGGTTCTGTGGTTCCCTCTCGCACCACTTCTCCAATTTTCTGACACCAGTTGGGTGTCCAAGAATTCAATTTTGACACAATTGACTTGAAATCAGCATCATGTCCCTCAGTCCTACAATACTGATTTCACTTTAGAAGCCAGTTCTGGGCCACTGATACTTCTGATGAAAAAGCTATAGATTGAGGGTTTGATAATTGGCTGAAACACCTCAAGAAAATAATTTCTAGGCAGCCTTCGTATTATATTATTTTATATTATATTATATCCTCTTGTATATGTTTGTTTTTTCACTCAGTTTGACATTGCTAAGATTTATCCATATTGTTACATGTAGCTGGAGTTCATACACTTTTTTTTTTTTCTTTTTGGTGTGTGGGTAGCTCCCTGACTGGGAATCGAACCCAGGCCGCAGCACTGACAGTGCCAGCGCTGAAGCCTTAAGCCACTACACCATCAGGGAACTCCGAAAATAATTTCCTTATGTTTTCCGGTCTATTATAAAGGATGCAATTCAGGAACAGCCAAATGGAAGCGATGCCCGGAGCACCATATGAGGGTGAGGTGGGGTGTCACTGGGGTGAGCCACCTTCCCAGCAAATCGGTGTGTTCAATAACCTGGAAGCTCTCCAAGCCCCATCATCAGGGATTGTAATGGAGGTTTCATTATGTGAATATGATTGATTAAATTGTTGGTCATCGGTGGGTAAAGTCAATTTCCAGTCCCTTTCTGTTTCCCAGAGGTGGTGGCTAGGTGAGCCAGGTGGAATGAAGTTTCCAGCCCTTCGATGGTGGCTTGGTTTTTCTGGTGACCAACTCCTGTCCTCGAGCTAACTAAAGGCCTGGCCAGGAGTCATCTTCTTAGCATACAAAAGACACTCTTATTGGTTCAGGAGATTCCAAGGGTTTTAAGACTTTTTGCCAGGCAGCAGGGAAAAAGATCCAATCTTTGTATTTTTTTTGTATCATACTGGTTTTAAAATCTAGTTTATGATGGCTAGCAGTCATCCTTCAGCTTTAAGGTTGGAGGGTGGTCCCTGTTGGTCCTTGCATTGCTGTTCATCCTTCTGGGATGTGTAAACTGCCCTCAGTCTCTGAGCAGAGTCTGCCAGGCAGAGTCAGCTGGTCTTGCTTCATTTAAATCCATGGATCACATACAGAGCACAAGCAGGGTTCGCGTTCAGGAAACACGATGGACACGTTGCCGTCTCTCTCCGCAATCCTGCGTGTCTCCCACGTTACTGCTCCTCACCTCCATCTCCCTCTTTCCCCTCATAGGCACCCAGTGTAATTGATAATGTAAGTCCCTAAGTAACACATGCACTTAGCTACGTGTGCAGCCTGAATATACAGTGTTTAGTTTTGTGAATGTTTTCACATGTACTTAACTGCTAGTGTCCTATAGATCTAGTTTTCTTCCTTACATGTTTCTTTCAACCATGTGTTTTTATTATCCATCCATGTTACTGTATGCATTTTTAGTTGATTGCTTCGTAGTATTCACCTGCCACATATCACTTACACACAGCACTGAAGACGGGCGCAGCTCACTCGCACAGAGGCTGCTGGGGGATTGCTGTCCGTGTACCAGAATTCGTGGGACTGTGCATGGTTTCTTTGGGGAGTGTATGTAACCAGCAGTCGGACTGCTGGGTCTTAGGCCGTGCATGCTTACCTTTAGAAAGCACTGCTAAATTTCTTTCCAGAATAACTTAGCCAATCTACACTCCCAGCAACAGCGCATAAGAGTTTCCTTTGGCCCATGTGTGCTCCCATTTCCCAATTTATGAATTTCTCTCTCTCTCTCTCTCTTTTGCCTTTTTAATAATCAGGAGAGTGTGGAGTGGGTGAAAAGTTGTTTTGTATTTTTCTTCTTCCTAGTAGAGTCAAGCGTCATGAGTCATTGAATTTATTTCCTAAGGATTACCAACAATTCATTTCCTCTGTCCGTTTTTCAGCTGGGTTTCTTGTCTTTTCCTTGTTTAGCTCTACTTTCTTGTGTGTTCTAAATAGCATTTCCTCGTTGATTCTGACATTGCAAATGTTTTCTCTTAATCTGTCACAATCTTTTTATGCTGTCTAAAGTGAGTTTCTTTAACTTAAATTCAAGTTTTCTATATTTGTAGTGCCATTTTTTGGCATTTGATAATTCCCGGAAGTTATCTCTTTTATTTGGTTTTTTTTTTTCAGTTCATTATCATATTTTTGTTAGTGTTATTGTATTTTGTTTGTAGGGGAGTAGTTCCCTGGCTGGGAGTCGAACCCAGGCTGCAGCGTTGAGAGCGCTGAAGCCTAGCCACTACACCACCAGGGAACCCCTATTGTATTCTTTTAAAGTACCTTTTAAAGTACCTGAGTTATTTCCCATTTTCATTCTGCATTTTGCTTATTTTCTTGTTTCCACTTTTATCAGAACTTTACGGATCTTATTAATCTTTTCAAGGAAACAGCTTTTGATTTTATTAAACTTCACTATTTGTTTTTCTAAGGATCCTTTTTGTTCTTATCTTTATTATTTCCTTTCTACATGACTCTTTGTGTTTACTTACTGCTCTTTTACTGGTTTTATTTTTATTTGCATCTTTTGTTCATTTGTTTTCTTGCTTTCTTGGTTTCCAATAAAGTAGTAAACTTATATAACTTTCCTTTTAAGTAAGGCATTAGTTCCATACTAATTTTTTTATGTTTTATTACTATTTGGTTCAAAATATTTCATAATTTTACTTATAACTTTCTCTTAATAATTGTTCAGTGGTATGATATTTTGTTTTGAATTTCTGAGATTTAAAAAATTATTTTGTGGGTTGATTTTAAATTTTATTATATCATAATTAGAGAATGTAATCTCCATGATGTTGATTCTGTGGAATTTATTGAGTCTTTCTTTGTAACCAAGTACATAGTTAATTTTGTTAATATTCACATGTGTGTTAAAAGAATGTGTATTATTTGGGGGTATAAATTTTTATATACCAATAAATTCATAATTAACAATGTGTTATTTAGCTCTTCCATTTAGTTACTTATTTTGGAATCTGATCTATCAGTTTCTGAGAGGGGTATCTTAAAATCATAAAGTAGAAAGATTGAGATCTACTTGGATTTCTTATTGGTTTATATATTTTGTGAATACATTGCTTTGTTGATAGTATATATGTTTATGGTGATTATTTCTTCTAGGTCAATTTTTTTATTCTCTCAATAGTATATTACTTTGTATTGATTCTGCAATTAAACTCACTTTATCTTAAATGTTATATTTTGCATATCTACCACATTTTGCCATTTATAATGTGCACTGTTTTGCCCAAATTTGTGAGGGAAAAATAAGGATGTGCATTATATATGTGGGTAGTACTAATTCCATATCTATATAAATGCTTTTAATTTGTTTATTTATGCTCATGAGTTAAAAGTGTAACTTTAGAAATCAATAACTATGTTCCTATGCAAAATAATACTCTGGAATACAATAATCATTCTTTTTATATATAAAAATTTTATACAGAAAATTTTTTGTATCTTGTATCTGTTCTTGTGTTTTGTAATTATTTGTTACATAAAATTTCTTATACCACAATATGTTAAAAAGTAAATGCTAAAATTTCTTTATAATACAAAATACCTAAATATAAACATATAAAATTTGAATTAAATAATTAAAACAAAAATTTTTTTCCCTGAAAGTTGGGCCAAAGACATGGTTGCGCATTATACGTGGGAGCTCATTATATAATAGTGTGGCCGTTCATGTTTTCTTCATATCTTGTTGTAGCTTCTGGTTTGCATTGTTCTTACTTATCTCCTTAAGACTATTTATTGAGGTTATTTAAAGTTACTCTTTCGTCTTGTCCATTGCTTTCTCTGGCTTGGGTTGTCACTTTGGACTTTTCTCTTATAGCTGCCATTCTTCTAAGATGGTATCATAATTTTCTTTGGAGCTCATATTCCTTAGAGCTGTTACCCTCTTCTGATGTGTGTTTTGGGGCCAGGGCTAAAGCCTAATCTTAGTTTGTGTCCTGCCTGTGGGCTAGGGCAGAACTTCCTCAATATCAAGAGCCAACACCCTGGCATTTCTCTTTCTTAAGCGACAGCTTGGTCAGTTGTAGTCAGCCGGCTCTCTGGTTAGGAGGGGGGGATGACAGGAGAGAGCCTCAGAGCCTGGCAATTCCGTTGATCATCGCTCCCACCTTGCTGCTTGAAAGTCCAATACTATGTCATACTCGGCCTGCTGGCTGCTGGCTGCTATGTCATCCCTTCCAATAGTGACTGGGCAGCAGTGACCTACTCATGCCCTTGTCAGATAATATAATGGGAACTCCTAATAGCTTCACCCTTTCTCAAGGTCCTGGTTAGCAGTGCCAAACTCATCCCTTCTAGGCCGTTGTTTCCTCCTTAACCTCAATCAGGCCACTTTCTTGGTCTTTATGTTAATCTACCAGAGGCTTTGCCCTCCCTCTCTCTTCTCCAGGGTTGGACTGGGGAAAGGGCTAGATGGGGAAAAAGCCAGTTACCTGTGCTAGTTTTGTATTCACTGAAGGGTAGCAGAATATGCTACCCCCAAATATGACTATAGTGTTCAGGATGTGTCACCCAATATGAGGGCTGTCTGGAAATTATCCAGCCATAAATACCTCTATTTTTCGTGTTACATGGCTGGATATTTTCTGGACAGCCCTCATAGTCTCCTATGCTGCATTGGTATATTGATTATTTGAGCTGCAGGCACTTGAAAACAGCAAACGTAGGAAGAGGCTTTCTCTGAGCTCCCCTTACCTGTCTAAAGACAGGTGCTCTAAAGGAAACCTGATGGTCGTAGGTCTCCTCACTTGCAGTTTCATCAGCCAGAGAAGGCTGACTCTTAACACAGGAAAGCTGTCTAGAATTCAACACTGCATCCAGACAAACTTTATCATAGACACCTCCCACCTACTCTTGTAAGGGTCCATTCATCTTTCCCGAAAATCATTTACTTTCCCCTAAGAGAACTGTATTCTTCCTTTCTTTTTCCTATTAATATTGTATTTAACCCTGAATTCTATGCCATTCTTTTTTCTCTGGGGACCTCCCATATATAGATGAGGTATACATGTTAATAAATTTCTGTTTGTTTTTATCTTGTTAATCTGTCTTGTGTTACAGGGCTCTCAGCTGAGAAACCAGAAGCATAGAGGAGAAATTATTATACTTTTCTTCCCCTAGCTCACCATGCAGAAAGACATTTTCAATTTTTTCAATAACATTGCACTATTTTCTTTAAGGTCCTTCTTGTAATGACACAACCCATTGAAGTATTTCTCTTTACACAGTTTTGCTGCAAATAGTTAAGCAGTCTAACACAGTTTCTGGCACAAGAGTAGGTATGCAATACAATTAGTCTGTTAGTATTATTTTACTGTTACTATTTTTTTACAGCCACTCTAAAGAAGTAACTTAATAGAAACTTATAGATAGTAACTGCAACATTTATATGATTTGGAAGAGAAAAAATATATGTATAAATTTGTTTCTGAATGTTGGCATATACTTTGTCTTTGTATATGAATATGAGTCAGCAGAAAATGCAATTTGAATATTTTTGTAACATTAATGATGGATTTATGTTATTTGAAATGCAACCTGGAATATATCAATAATGGCTGTGTAAGAACATGAGCTCCAGTCTGGGTTAATGGAATTAGCCAAAGACACTTAGCTTAGATATAGGTTGAAGTACTAAGCTAGTTCTCAATAATATTGTAGGATGTTTTAAGAATTTCTAAATGTTGCAGTCCTTGTATGGTTTTACTTTATATTATTGAAATGTTTTTCTTTCCTCTTAAAATGGGAAGAAGAGTAGAAAGCATCAATATTCACAGAACACATACTTAGTGCCTAGTACTCTGCTTGGTGTTTTCCACATATGCTCTCATTTAATTGTCACAACATATAAGCCAGCTATTATAATTTCCATTTTTAAAATGAGGAAATTAGAGCTTCAAGAGGTTATATAATTTGCTCATTCACAAAGCTAAGTGCCAGAACTATGATTTCAATGTAGATTTGTCTGCCTTCTGTGTTCATGCTCTATTCCAGTGCTTCTCCAACTTTAATATGTATGTGAGTCACCACCTAAGGATCTTGTTAAAATTCAGATTCTAATTTTGTAGTCTAACGGGGGCCTGGGCTTTTACATTTCTATTATGCTCCCAGGTAATTCTGATAACTGCTGGTCTATAGACTGCACTTTAGCAAGGATCTATACCATATAGCAACAAAACATGTATTTTGTTTTTAAATTTTTATATAATTGCATACTAGCCATTTGTGTAGTGGGATAGGGCTATGATACTGTTGGGCAAGGATCCAGCTGCCCTAACAATTAGTTTCAGAAAAAGTTCTACTACATAGTCTGTGAAGTGGTTTTATCTTTTTATTACTCTTCCAAGTTTTCAGTAGCTTTTAATACAAACAAGGCTCAAGAGGCATTTTGAAATAGGTTTTCCACATAGAACTTCTCTCCTAGTCATCAGCCCCTAGTGCTTTGCTTGAAGAATATTTAGTCCATGTATATGTAAGGTTGGTTCTAGGTTATGTATTCATACATTAGTAGAAGCTGAAGTTTCTCTGACTCTCTTACATGCCTGCTCCATGGAATTTAGCTAGGACTGCAGTGTATGACCACTAACTCATAGTTTTCATTTTACTAGGTTCATGTCTAATGGTAGATTTCTTTCATTTCATGTACATTATAATCATATATCAAAAAAAGAGCTTTTTGTCGATTTAGTGGCCATTTAGTTTCTACGTAGTCATATTTTCCTGATTGTAGGAAATGTCACTTCATAGAGAACAGAGTTGAGTGTCTTGAAGTTATGCTGCTTATGACTTGGTGCGGCTGCTTTGCTCTTCATTTAGCACTTGAAAACATTTAAAGAATCAAAAAGCTTTCTAGGGCTATGTTCTCAAATGAAAGTAAAGATGTAGAGATTTTACTGATGCAGTTTAAGGAGACTGACTGATCAGAGCATGGCCAGGGGTGATCACATTTCAGAACACTATGATGTGTCAAGGAAAAGCACCATCGGGAATGTTGAAATCTCTAGAAACATCTCAAGTTTGAATTCAAGCATCATTATGTTTCTAAGATGTTGAGCTAGACTGTTGAGTTACTGTAAGAAACAAAACAAAACAAAACAAAGGAAAGCAAAAATGAACAAAAAAACCCTTTACCAAATGGAAAATAAGGGAAATTGGTTCTTAAGAAGAAAGGCGATAGAGCCGATACAACTTTTTTGAACTCTTAAGAGCGCAATGGTTATTTTCTGTTAATAGTTAAAAAATATTCTGTTAGGAATTATGAAAAAAAATATCATTTTAGTCTTTATTGGAGTTGTTTCAATTTAAAAAGTATACATGTTTATGAGATACATAAGAAAACATTTCATTTTTTCTTTTTTTTTTTTTCTTTTTTTATTTATTTATTTATTTTTTTTTAATTCATTTTTATTGTTAGACTTATTGGGGTGACATCTGTTAGCAAGGATTACATAGGTTTCAGGCATACAATTCCACAGTGCATTGTCAACTTGATGCATAATAAGTTCACCACCTAATGTGACCCCTCTTTCCATCCCCTTATATTTAGCTTCCCTCCCTCCTCTCCCACCCCCTCCCCTTTCTCCCC
>PVJL010001582.1:0-201129 GCA_004026885.1 Lyroderma lyra | reverse complement strand
TACTCTTGGTCTATTCTGCATCTCACCCACTGTGGGGAACGCAATTGTAAAAATCATTTATTTTTATTTTATTAAAAAATATAGTTTTGACTAGGAGATGTACAGTCACATGGTGAAAAATTCAAAAGGTAGACGATGAGTTCAAGGAGTCTCTCCCACCTGAATTCCCAGACACCCATTTCTCTTCCTGAGGGGCAGTGAATGTTGGATTTGTGTGTGTGTATCTTCACAAATATGTTTTATTATATGAGTACCTATTTAAAATTGTCTCCTCCTAACTTTTTGCATACCTAGTCACATCTATCACTCACTGTCCTGCACCTTGCAGATTTCGCTTAACCAGATCTCCAAATCAGTTCCATCTCTGTGTGGTGTCCGTTGCCTTAGAAACAGCCCCTACTGATGGACATTTACGTCGGTTCACATCTTTTGCTATTAAAAACAATACTGCAGTAAATAACTTCATTAATAGGTCCTTGTGTACCTGTGTAAGTAAATCTGAAAGGATAAATTCTCTGAAGTGGATTGCTGGGTACGTGGATGGTCAATTTGATAGATATTGCAGAATTGCCCTCCCTAGGGGTCATGTGAATTCATGCTCCCACCACCAACCATGATAGTGATTTCCTGCTATAAATTTGCCAATATTCTTTGGTTAAAATTGACCGTGTGTGTTTTTAATTTGCCTTCCTCTATGAGTGAGAAGGAGCATTTGTTCAGATGTTTTAAGAGCCCTGTTTATTTCCTTTGTGGTGAATTGTTCATACATGAAAGCTATAGAGACTGTAGAGGAGGGGTCTTTGGGATTACAGAACTGGATTTTTATTGGGACAATTTCTACTGTTTTCCAAGGAGAGCAAGGTTTCCTGGGTTCTTGCTGTATGTACCTTTTATATTTTATTATACTTTTTTTCTTATCAAAAGTGGTTTGGGGTTAGATCAAGAGCCGGTAGGAGAGGAAGGGATGAATACCTTTATTCTAAGAGTGCTAATGAACACACGAGTGTCGGCTGTTGTCACTTAGGATGGTTAAGGTTGTGGTGAGAAGTGGCTCGACATTCACAGGGAAAATGACAAGATTAAACTCATGCTTCTCTTGTTTAAGGTCTGGCTTACAGGCTGCTCATCAGGGTGACTAGGAATTAGTTATGAATAATGTGTCAAACAGACAACTCCCACTAAAATTATTTTCAGTCGGGTTAACTTTTATTTTTTGCCACAGTTATTACTTCCATGCTCATGCTGAGCTTCAGAATAACACTTATTAGAGTTTGAATCTTGGCTCTGTCACTAACTCTGTGACCTTGAACAATTATGTCTTCAAGCTTTTTACCTCACCTATAAAATGAAGACACAATTGGCAGAGCGTTTGTGAGGGGGGAAGGAGGTGATGTGTTCACTGCAGCCTTGAATATCTGAGGGCTGCTACTCTGATCACTGGCTAACGTGCACAGACTTCAAGTGAGGCCGACCTGGGTTCGTACCCCAGCTCTGAGCCTTAGGAGACGCGTGTCCTTGGGGAACTTCCCCAGTCTTGACACGCCTCAGTTTCCTCCTCATAAAATGGGGATAATAACTGTACTTCATCAGGTTGATATGTAAAGTGTATAGCACAGTGCCAGACACATAAGTGATCAATAAATGGTAGCTATTTGTTTTTATTATCGTCATTATCATCCTCTTCAGCAATTTTCTTAAGCTTCCTTATCCCGAGCCCTTCTGTTGAAAATTGGCCAGCATGCTTCCACTATTATTCTTTCTCTATAGTCATGCTGTGACATTTGAGTCACTGCGTGGTTGAATCTGCCAGGCACTTCTCTTGGATCTGCACATGGAGATGTGGGGATTCCTGCTGACATAAGCCCCCAGGGACACTTCTTGAACCTGGCTCAGTGCCCCTTTCTTCTTTTAAGAGTCACAGGGATTGGTCCACCCACTCTCTTCTGACTGCCACCACCTGTTCTTCCTCATATGTTTTTATTTTTTCCTCTTAAGCTCAGGAATGAGACAAGATAAACAAACATCTCGTGGGTGCAGGGAGGAAGGGGAAAGCATGCAGATCATGGGGTCAGGAGATCTGGGTTTTAGATCTGAGTCCTACCAGGGAGTTTTGCTTCAGAATTCGCATGTGCAAAATGAGAGATTTCTCTTCAGTTTCACAATTCCCACCATTCCCTAACAGTCCTGGATGCTCTCCTGTGTTCAGAATAGTATGCATGTGTTTGTTTGGGAGGCAGGGTAAGAAGGCGTATACCATGCTGCTTGCTCGACGCGGCCGAGAGGCAGTGTGGCCTGCTGGGAGGAGCAGAGGCTGAGGATAAACGTGCTGGTGGTACTGCCGCAGGCGGGCTCTTGCCACCCCTGAGCCCTAGTGTCAGTGTGAAGTAGGCATTGGCTCTCACAGGTTTCGGAGCCGGGTGGACCGAGGTTGAACCCTGGCTCCAGCACTTGAGTGTTGTGTGATCACGGCAGGTCACATAACCTCAGGGAGCTTCCGTTTCCCATCACAGGCAAAGAGCACATAATGGAGTTCAGTGGGCAGTTAATAGCAGCTGTGAGGAGGAGGATGGCCGTGGATCGTGATGATGCTGTGCTAATGACTGTAACTTTGCAACTTCCCCTTTCTCTTACAGTTCTGTTTCCTTTTAGTCAGCAGCAGTGACTCTTTCAGAAGGGTGGAAAAGAGCCAAAAAGTAACAACAGAATCTAACGCACGAGGACTCTCTGGTTTCTGAGCTCATTATTTTTAAGTTTTACTAAATTTATTGGGGTGACATTGGTTAGTAAAATTATGTAGGTTTCAAGTGTATAATTTCTATAATACATCCTCTGTGTATCACACTGTGGGCTCATTACTCAAAATGTAATCTCCTCCCATCGCCGTGGATGTCACCCTCTTTAACCTTTTCTACCGCCCCTCCCCCCTCCCCCTGCTAACCACTGAACTGTTGTCTGTGTTCACATTTTTGTTTGTTTGTCTTGTTCACTTGTTATTTTCAGTTTAATATTCCAGATATAAGTGAAGTCATATAGTTCTTGACTTTTTCTGTCTGATTTATTTCACTTAGAATGATAATCTCAGGTTCTATCCATGTTGTTGCAAATGTCAGTATTTCATCATTTTTTTATGGCCGAGTAGTATTGCACTGTGTGTTGTACCACATTTTCTTTACCCAGTCATCTACGGAAGGGCACTTGGGTTGTTTCCATGTCTTGGCCACCATGAATCTGCTACAGTGAACATCGGAGTGGATGTATCCTTGAGGAGAAAAAGTTCTCACGTTTTTTGGGTAGATCCCCAGAAGGGGGATTGCTGGGTCATCCACAGTGGTTGTACCAGTTTGCACTCCCACCAGCAGTGTGCAAGGGTTCCTTTTTCTCCACATCCTCTCCAGCACTTGTTATTCCTTGTCTTGTTGATAACAGCCATTCTCACAGGTGTGAGGTGGGATCTCATTGTGGTTTTGATTTGCATTTCCCTGATAGCTAATGAGGATGAGCATTTTTTCATATGTCTGCTGGACATTTGTTCTGGGAAAATTGGACAGCCACGTGCAGAATCTAGACTGCTCTCTGTCACTACTCCCAACATTAACTCAAAATGGATCAAAGATCTAAACATAAAACCTGAAACAATTAATTGCATTGAAGTAAGTGTGGGTATTACACTTATGGATCATGGGTTCAGAGAGCATTTTATCAATTGGACCTCAAAGGCAAGGGAAATAAAAGCAGAAATAAACAAATGGGACTCTATCAAGCTAAAAACCTTCTGAGCAGCAAAAGAAACAATTAATACAACAAAGAGGCAACTGACCAAATGAGAGAAGATATTTGCAAACAACACCTGTGATAAGGGGTTAATATACAAAATATGTGAAGAACTTGTCCACCTCAAACAAACAACCCAAATAAAAAACGGGGAGAGGACCTTAACATACACTTCCTCCAAGAAGACAATTAAAGCTCATGTTTTTAGTCACTCTGATATAGAACCTGTTAAGAAAAGTCCTACATTTAATGGTTTTAATACTTTATGTTTTTCTTTAAAAGGAGTGTTCTACATGTAAGATTTTTTCTTAATCAGCCTTTCATCTGCCTGGGGTTGGAGTGGGAGCAAACGAAAAATAAGTTACAGGAACAAAAAAAGAAAAGTGTTGAAATTCAGGTCGTGAAATTCAAATGAGGATTTTGCATCCAAATAATAGACTTGAAACATGGCTTTGTTAAAAAAAGAAAGGAAGGATTTCCTTTCACTCTGATTGAATTTATAAAAATCTAGGTCTAGTGGGCTGAGTTGCAGTTTTTACCAGAATTTAAGGAAGATAACCTTTTCACTTTTAATGCTGAAGACACAAAGATTGCGGATACCTGACAGTAATATGACGTGACGTAGGCAGTTAAAAAAAAAAGCAGCTGCTTCTGGTTTCATGTGAACAGACAGAAAGAGGTGGAAAGTACATGTGAATCTGAGCATCTTCTCCAGACTTCAGCCAAGAGGGATAGATGTAACAGACGAGTGGAAGGAGGTTTCAAGGACAGATGCCATTGGACTTATTCCATGTTTGGGACGTGCAGGTCACTGTGCACTGGGCCGTGGACAGTGTGGTTAAGACGGTGCAGTCGCGTGATGAAACAGTAGCATCATGACACGTGATGCAGGTCTGTCCGACTGAGCTTCCTTTGGTTCCCCGATGACATGGACGTGGAGTCAAGGTCCACTGGGCCTGCTTTGGGGCTGGGGTTGACCAGTGAACTGGGACGGAGGACTCAGCAGGTTGTGTAGCCTGCAGGAGCTGCGAGAGAACACGCAGTCCGGATGAAGCCATTAAGAAGGACTTGTAAAGCAAACGCATAGGTACAGACAACAGACCAGGGGTCACCATACAGGGAGGGGGAGGGGGTAGGGTGAAAGGGGGTCAAATGTACGGTGATGGAGGAAAACTGCTGTTCTGGTGGTGAGCATGCTGTAGTGTGTACAGATATGGAATTACAATGTTGTATGCCTAAAACTCACCTAATGTTATTAACCAATGTCACCAGAATTTAAAAAAAAATGATTTGTACATTCATTGACCACAATTGTCAGCAGAAACCCCATCCACAGGACTTGGTCACTAGGACCCAGCATCTGGGTTATGTGATACAAGCGCCACCCCCCCAGCCCCACCCCAACACACACCAATAAGTGGGACCAGGAAGGGACCAGAGGGACAACTCCCAGATGGGAAGATTCTTAAACTTGGCTGTCAGGAGATCACGTAAGCAATTTCTTTCCGACATATTCAAAGATTACCATGTACAAGAGAATAAAAGAATGGGTGAAAATAGAAAGATTGGACAATTATTCCCAAATATTGGCCTACCTAAAAGGACAGTTTAAATTATGAGATCAACTAGTTTTAAAAATCACATGACTAGAAGTAGGTTTTTTTCTCATTTCCCATCAATAAGATGCACCATGTTAGTTAAATACAAAATTAGGAAGCTATACGTATGTTTCCTGTGCATGTTTGAGTTACAGTGTCAGTAAATTATCAATCCCTCTAAAATGCTAACAAAACCCAAACTTTATCTTCTTTAGTTTTTGGTCTTGATTCTTCTAGTTCTAGAACTCCAATCCTATCACATCCAATTCTTCTATTTTCCTCTCCTGTGGGTTGATGTTCCTGCCCTTTGAGAAGCGTCTTCTACCTCTCCCTTGATATTTTGTGGAAAAGCCCCTTTGAAACTTTTTATCAAGAAACCTTGACAGCAGAGAAGTGCACGTCGGTGTCCCTGTAGATGTGAGCTCAGGCCCAAAGCAGCACTAGGCAGAACCCCGATGTCCAGAGTATTCGGAATGCCCATTACATTTGCATGGTTCTGTAAGATGTCATTAGTTAGGAATAGAACTATTTCCTGTTTTTTTTTTTTTTTTTTTTTTTTTAATCACTTCCTCTATTCTCCCAGGGGTAGAAGGAAATTTTATTTAGTAGCACAGCACTTTCAGTGCCTGTGTATACACAGTCATATCTTTACAAATTCCACATACAAATGAATGCACTTTGTTTTAATCTTTATGCCAAAGCACAGACAAGAGTTTTATTGAAGCTCTGATTTTTTAAAGGGTAGGTGTATACCTGTGTTACTACCACCCAGATTTAGATACACATTTCTATCACTGCATAAGACCACCTTAAGCTCCTTCCCAGTCTGTGCCCTATCTCCAAAGAGGTAATCACTATTCTGAAACGTGTCATCACTGGTTAGTTTTATCTATTCTACGAATTCATATAAATTGAACAATACCGTGTGTTCTTTTGTAGTTAAAGTATTTTGCAGAACATAATATCTATGAGTTATATATACACTTATTAATAAACCATTAGTTTATTTTTGTTTATTACTATGTAGTATTTCATTGGATGAATATATCATAGTTTATCCATACTACTGTTGATGGATATTTGGGTTGCTTCTAGTTTTGAGATATTACAAAAAGTGGGACTATAGACTATTTTGTAGACAGATATGCCCGTTTCTTTTAGAAATAAACCCAGGAGTAGAATTGCTGGGTCACAGTGTAGGCATATATTTACCTTTAGTGATAACTGCCAAATCGTTTTTCACAGTGGTTGTACCCTTTTACACTCCCAACTGCAATGCATGGAGGTGTCAATAGTTCTATATCTTCTCCAATATTTAGTATTTCCATCTTTATCATTTTAGCTGTTCTAATGTACACAAGGGCATTTTGGAGAAAGTTTATCCTTTATGTTCTGCAAAATGGCATGCTTAGCCACAAATAAAAGTAGCCCAAGTATCATAAAAATATAACAAATTTTATCAATACATTCTTCTGACATATGTTAGAAAACACAAACAGGCAATACCTAGCAGAGAAGTTGAAACATACTTCTAGTAGCTCAAGGAGAAAGGGGAGATTGAAAAGATTATTACACTGTGTTTTCGAGTCATGTGAATCATTTCAGTCTCTAGAAGTGTATGTATAGTACAGAGATATATGAAAGGGTACTTCCTAATACAGGAAATCTACACTAAGGGATACATAGTTTAAACTATCTTTATTGTTGACTAGAGGTACCAAATAAATCTTATGTATATAGTGGGATTATATCTTTAAGAATTGCAGAATAAGCTTCTAGAACTCTATTTGCACAACTGACCAATATCTGTTCATTTTTAAAGGACCACACCAAACTCACAATATGAAGTTATTGTAACCCAAACTAATTTGAGGTGTAGATATAATAAAACTTAACTTAATCGCAGTGCATTTCATAATAAGCATTGGGTCTGCTTCCTCAAATTGATTTAGGAAGCTGGGATATATTTTATAAAGATGAATAACTATACAATCTGCTAAAAACTATCTGCTAACCACTTCCATGTATGCACTGTAATTAGCCTCCACGGCTTGTTTTAAGCAGCTCTGTGTTTAGAATATTCAGTGAACTAAAGCTGTTCTACTCTGTATGCCGTAATTTGTTTATTTGTTTGTTTGTTTTTTGTTTAAACATTTCTTCCTCTAAGGAATAAAAGTTACTTTTACTTTGAGTCAGTGTTCAGAAACTGAGTGAGGATGAATGCTCTTTGAAAGTAAAACATTGGAAAAATGTTTATTGTTTTTACAGTGCTTTTAATACTGTATACAGGCTGTCCACTAATGGAAATAATGACCTCAGGGATGTGTTTATCTTGGTTTTCACCCACTTGAAATACATTTAGCCTTTAGCTTTTCCTTAGGCTTCAATCACATCAAATGGGCCACACACAGATTCCTGAGGTCATTATCACTTTATGGTAATTTTGAAAAAGAAAAGGAAAGCAAGCTGTCTCTTTATATTACTTTTTAGTCCTGCAATTCCCATAGGAGTGAATGGATTGTTCCTTTATTTCTCTTTGCACACTAGGGTACCTGCCAGGCCCACTTTCCTAAAGGCAGATTTTTAAACCTACACAATGAGTCTTTAAAGCCAGTTTCAACTGTGGACCTTCACTGTGAGTAAGAAAAGCTGCAGAATCCAGTATTATCTCACCAGAAATCCATATCCTCAGAAAATACAGACAATTCCATTGGCTGCCATTCCTATAACATTAAGTTTTCAACTTAACTTGAGGACTTACTTATTTCTGAGAACTTTGACAAGTCACAGTGTTCGGTAATCATCTCAAACTCAGTATTGTGTCTGTGCCTCACTTCCCATTTCCAGCCTGAACTACTAAATATTGCAGTAGCACTGGTGACAGTGTACTAGTGTCCGGAGGCCCCAAACTGGGAAATGAACTATACAGTGCTTAAACCGAGCAGTGGTGGATGAGACAGTAGGATAATTTCCATTTGGACAGCTTAGGTGATCAAAGACTGTTTCCTATTCTACCAAGACTGTGCATGTGTGGTTGCAAAGACCATATGCTGAAACACTCAGTTGTTACTTAGGAAAAGGGGTGCTACCATACTTCAAAGGCACCCCACAGTGACTCCTGGATCAACCTGCTCATTCTCCTGCATTTCTCCCATTCTGAGGCTTTTACCTGCCTCTTTTAAAATATGAGGAATTCACAGCCTCAGATGATGAACAGGTTTTGAGTCCCAGCATTTCTCATCTCCCTCCACTGTGAGCTCTATACTTTTGTGCAAATTACTTATCTCTTGTATCTCAGTTAACTGATTTATAAAATGGAATTATTAATTCAACCCTGAAGATTAAATGAGTTGACATAAGCAACATGGAGTATGTGGGCAATATGTGTTACTGATTATTATGATTATGGTTATAGCAGAGAGGATGGTGCAGGGAGAGAATCAGAACAACAAGTAATATACTTCTTAGAGGCCTGAAAAATGGTGGGCTCATCCAGTAGTTAATGGGGAAGAAATGAAGCCACTTACTCCCCAGGTTTTTGGTGGGAGGTAGGGAGCAAGTGGCTTCAATGCCTTTCTGACTCTTTGTTGTAACCCAAGTAGTTAGCTCTAGGCCTAATACTTAGTGGACACTCAATAAATATTTGTTGAATGGATGAATGAATAGAATGACTTAATCATTGCTTATTTAAAAAATTGTATTTAAAGCATTGTTCTGGTTTTATGATATTTTGAAATGCTAATATAATTTTGCCCTTGCCCTCAAATAAATCAAATCTAGTGACCAAGATAGATACTTTTCAAATAATTTTGTCACTGTGCAAAACGTACAAAGCTAAGATAGAGATGCAAACAAAGTGATGTGGTAACAGGTGTGATGAATCAATTTCAACGGAAGTGATGAGGGAAGACTTGATAGTTTAATTCATCCTGGAAACCCAGGAAGGATCTTAACACATCCAGTCAGGTAGGAGGTTGAGGTTGGAGATGAGGAGAATCTTGTTTACAGAGAAGACAGCCTCAGCAGAGCCACTAGGGTGGAAAAGTACGGGGACAGTTGTTTCAGTACAGATGACTGGAAAGATGCACCTGAAAATGTCCCACTCATAGTCCTGTTTCCTTACAGAGTCAGTCCATGATTGATGGCTTCCAACTGCCAGCCCTTAGACCTCTTTGCTTCGGGGCTTTCTCTGGTCACAGGAGCCTTAGTGGGTAGGATGGCAAGGCTGAGAAATTTATGTATTTTCTTTCTCTTCATGCAGCCCTCAACTAGTGAAGGGCAAAACTCTAGTCCCTTGTGTGGGAAGACTTAGAGGCATGTATTTGAGACCATTTTATCGAGATTCCTCATGGGATTAAGTTATAATTGCTGATAGTTGTAATTGCTTGTTAATATACTTTACTGCCTTCCTTCTCTTTCTTGACTTGTTTCCTACTCTACTAGCATATCCTAGGATCACTGCACAATTAAACTCCTTGCGCTGAACCCTTCTATCAGTGTTTGCTTCTGGGGTACCACCAATGAAGACAGTTGAAACTGGGAGTGGGGCTCTATAATTGGATAACTGCAGACCAAATGGCAACAATAACTCACATTTCTGTTGGAAGTGTGGTGATGATAGTGCTTGGTATGACGTAACATTACAATTACTAAGACTCTCACGTATGGTTATTTGTTTTAAGAATAGCTGGACAAAGACGTACTGGTTATACAATTTCTCTAGTAGTTGAGAGATGTAAGGGTTATAATAATTTAAAAAATTATAAATTTGGTTGCTTGTTGTTAAGTGACAAAAAAAGAAAATAATTTGTTCAGATCAGCCAACTATCAACTGAAGGTACAATGTGAAAGCAAGAACACCAATAGGGTAGCATTTAAAGAGAACCTCACATTCTGAAGCAAGAGGGAAGATAGTGCTGAAATTTAAGCACAGGACATAACTATGAGATCAATGGCATTAGAAAGAAGATGTATTTACAGCCCAAATGAAGTCTTCTGAAGTAAAGTCAAAATCCTTAGAGAAAGGATGTGACCTCAGAGAGATAAGTTCAACTCCCAGATCCCTGCTTTGGAAAAAGAATTGACCCACTTATCTACTCCCCACTTCTAGAAAATGATACTTTTTTTTTAGCTTGAATACCATGCAAAGTCCTCATCTGAGGCAGTAGCCTCATAAGATGACACTTGCTCACTTTGTATTTGTCCTTACATCCCATTATTCTAAACAGATAACTAAGATTAGGTCTTAGCATGGCCCAATTAAAAATTATTGTCCCTATTATGGGAGGAAAGGACTTAATCACCCCCAAACCTGCAGGACTTGGCTAATATGTACTGGCAGAAATCCAGAAATCCAGGTAAAATACCTTGAAATGGACTTCAAAATGCTGGCTCTGAAAGACAACATAAAACTGGATAAATGAAAATAAATTGATATGGGGCGTCTTTCCATGACCCAGGACTTAATGTTCTGAAAAGTATCCCTGGAACCAATCCTAAGACACTGCTGGATGCCTCCTTGAAGCTTGGGGGGGAAATAGCCTACTGTAAATGAAATTGAGATGCCAGAACTCTTTTGGCTGAGAATTGGGAAAGAAGTAAGAAGGCTAATGGAAGTGGGTGTACTAGAATGGGTGAATTCTATAAAAACCAGAGAACCCTCCAGGATACTTTCTTTACTAAGCTGAAGAGGAAGAAACTAACTAATCATGATGTCATGCTGGCTTTTTTCTGTGGGGCAGGATTGGTGCCAGAAGCTGCTTTGGAGGTAGAATTGAGGAAATATATGTATATTTAAAGACAAAATGTATTATGAACTCACATTGATTCTTTCACCTAGGACTAAGATTCTTTTACCTACTCTCATGTAGCTTAGATTTTTATCTACTTTCCCAGTTACCTGCTAACCTAACAATTCCAATTCTTAACAACAGCAGCCTAATTATTTGTTTTAATTAATAGTACACAAAAAATTGTTTCAGAGTAACAATATCAACACTACCACCAACAATGTAATAACTGACAACAGATTAATATGTTTCTGTAGCTCTTAATACGATTGAAGAATTTCCCATTAGTTTTTAATTCTTGTGTTTTAAAATCACATGAAATAGTTACTCTCTATGCGGTTATGCCATAAAATCAATATGCAGTTAAGTTCATTTGCTTCATTTAGATTTCTATTTTTAGAGGTTGCTTTCAAAGATTGTTTTATAATTATGTAAAACATGTATAAGATTCCTAAGTCAAATCTGAAAAGCAAGGTATATTTAGAAAAGCCTAGATTTTATCTCAAACCTCTTTACTCCTTTATGTTCCTGTGCCTAGAGATAAATATTGAAAATAATTTTCTGGTTTCTCCTATATTTAACTAAGAAAATATATAAGACTTATACCGCCTTTGGTTAATATGCTTTATACACTTTTTCTTCTCACCTTACTTAGCAGCTCATTCTGAAGGTCATCTCATGGGAGGCTATGGAGATATTTCTCACAACTGTTTACAGCTGCCTGTGACTCTAGGTGGACTTAGAATTTATCAATCCTCAGGTACTGTGGAGTATTTTAAATTTTTGAGAGAAACACAGTTGTATTTATATTTGTCAGACTGGGCAAACAACTAGCTTGAGGTAAATCACTGTTTCAACGTTAGATTATGCTATATTCTTGTTGGTAATGTTGTATCTTCACAAAGTTGGGTTTCTAGTGATTGCTGTTATAAAGCAAATTCCACGTGCAAGTCAATGTGGAATATAAAATAAGGGAAGTGGAGTTCAATCTTATTTTAAGGTTTGAGTAGTTGTGTAGTGCTTTGTAGGTATATACATCCCCTTGCTAAATAATTGTGGTTAAGAATAAAATAAAAATATTAACTTTGATCTCATTTCATTGGTATTATTTACTTTGAAATGGCTATTAAGATGTTAGAACATAAATATTTAAAAAGTTGTTTGGACTAAACTACTTAGAAAACAGAACAGTTATGTATTTCTTTTGGTTTAGGCATGCTATTAAAAAAAAAAAAAACAACCTGACTCATTAAAGATACTGTGAATCAAGAAAGCTTGGGATTCTGATTCCACATGTGAGGAGCTTGGAAGTTGCCATTCCATCTAACAAGTAAAAAGCTGAACAGACTGAACAATCAGCAGTTCTTGGATCTGTAAGAGAAGTGAGGGCACAGGGCAAATCACTGCTCTCAAGACTAGAAAGACAGACAGACAAACACAGAAAGTCATGGCTTACTAGGACAGGAAGCCACTGGTGCAAGCTACCATGGGAACCAATCCCAAAATAGGTAAACTTGAATTGTACTTGGTGAATTTCTGGGAGCTCCACGTGGACAAGCCTGAGATATAAAATATCAGGGGAACCCAGTTATCAGAGGCCTCCCACACTTTTTGTGAGTTCTTCTGCAAGAGCTCTTCCAAGGTCTCAAAGTAAACATTGAAGAAAAATCTCCTTGTGCTTTCAGCAGGGATGGGGAAAAGGAATCACTTAAAAATATGTCTGAGTGCTGCTAACAAAGCCTGCCCTTAAGGGACACTAATGAACCAGAGCCTAACCTGTTAGAGTATTATCGAAACCTAACTAACCCAGGAGAAGGCAACACCCGATTCCAGCAAGCTGTAGCCACCCGTGTTGTAGGTTGTATCAATCACATCGTCGTTCCTTTTTTGGCTCAGTAATATTATACCCCAATTCATTTATCCATTCATCTGTTGATGAACACTTAGGTTGTTGCTGCCAGTTGGCTATTGTGAATAATGCTGCAATGAACCTGGTGTATATATCTGTAAATCTATTTTCAATTCTTTTGGGTATATACCTAGGAGTACAATTTCTGGGTTATATGGTAAATTCTATGTTTAGCTTTTTGAGGTACTACCAAACTGTTTTCCCCAGTAGTTACACCATTTTACATTCTCACCAGCCATGTACAGTATTTCCAATTTCTTCATATCCTCATCAGCACTTCTCTTCTTTTTTTCTTAATTTTATAATCGAGATCCTAGTAGGTCTGAAGTAGTGTAATGTAATATACATTTTCATTATTAATGAGGCTGAGTATGATTTCATATGGTTAAGGCCTACTTGCATTTTAAAACTATATTCTCACATTTTAGCCCTGAAAAAAAGATATTTAGAGATGACATTATGGAGGTAGACTTGACAGGATTTGGTGATAAGCTTATATGAAGAGTAAGGAAAGAAGAATGGATGCTTCATCCTGATTTTTAGGCTTATGTAACTGAGAAGATGAAACAAATGACCGTTAAATGACCTGATAAAATGGTAATTGAGAAATATTATTTTGACCATAGGATGGATTAGAAGGGGGCCAGGCATGGAGATTAGTTAGGAGTCAGCTGAAATTATATAGGGCTAAAATGAGAAGAAATAGAATGAGATAAAAGAATAGACTTTAAAATAATGCAAAAGAATTAAAAATATAGGACTTGATATGAATAGATTGGTTGAAGATAATGAAGAAGAGAGTGAGTTGTGACCTGAGATTTCTAGCCCTGGAGATCAAGTGATGGTATCAGCAGAAATAAAGCAGGATTAACACGAAAAACTCTACCATGACTTTAATACTCCTAAGAGGGTTCTTAAGGGAATATGTTTACATCAAGGTATAACTGATTTCTGTCAGCACTCTGCTATGAGCAGGTTTGGATTCGGGAAAGGGGACATTGGAGCACAGAGAGTGTGAGGAGGGCAGTGGCATGGGGCTGAGAGGAGGCCCAGGGCAGAAGAAAGAGCCTAATGGGAGGCTATGGGCAAAAAGATGAACTTGACATTTTTGCTTTAAGTCATTTTCTGTGACCATCGTACCATGCCAATGAAGGGCTTACTCCTTTTTGCCTTCTGTTACATTTTGTTTGCAAGTGACAGAAACTCAGCATATGTGAAAAAGCAGAACTCAAAAGCCCAGCTCAAGCACAGCTGGGTGCAGGTGGTGAAGCCGTAGCCCTCACACATGGCTCTTTGCATCACGGCCTTTGGTTTTTTTGTTTTTGTTTGTTTGTTTGTTTTTAGGTTGGCTTTCTTCTCAGACAAGATGTCTCCACTCATTGATAAAGATGGTAGCTATCTGTCAGCTGTAGGGTTACTTGGTCTTTAGTAGCTTTTATTTTGGGGGGAGGGGAAAAGAATGCTCTGTTCATAACATTCTAGCAAAATTCCCTTTGATTGGCCTTCCTGTGTCAAGTGCCCAGCTTTGAACCAATCAGGCAACACAGTGGTGCTCTATAGCCATTCGAAAACACAGAGGTAGGAAGCCTGGCAAAGCCTGTAGACTGAGAATGAAAGTACTTCTGAGTTTCCACCTGGTGTCACAGTTTTTATGGTGGGAAAATAGTAATTGAATGTAGAATGCAGACTATTTACTAATTGCAAAAACCTAGCTTATATGTATAAATAGTATTATGGCTATCCATGTTCCTTTCCTAATCTTAGGAAAAGACATTAGAGATTGAAACCTTTCAGATTTTTAAAAGGACTTTTGAGTTTACTGGCAAAATAAATGAGCTGAACTCTATATTGAAGACATGAAATCTGTTTGTTTATCTCAGGCAAGACATGTTGTCAACAACTGTGGTGAGATGTGATGTGATCTTCTGCATGAACTAAGAGCCACAGATAGAACTTTCTTGTCTGTAGTTAGTGTGTTGACAAGGGAATGAAAGGGACTTGTAGGGTAAACACAGAGCAAGATTATACAAAGAGTAGTTAAAAATAATAAAAACATTGTGCAACAAAAGAACTCCTATACTATAGCAGGTAACATTAAGTGCTTTTCTAATGAAGTCTTTGGTTTTCTATTCGGAATCACGGAATTTGGTTTTCCTTGTTTAAAGTCAATTCCAAAGTGCTGTCCTGAAATCACCTTGAAAGTATTTCCTAAAGTTGTTAATTTAAGAATTTTTCAAGGTAGCTCCCAAGTTCTGACCCATTCATTGTCTTCCAATGAGCATTCTTAAAACCTTCCTTGAAACAACTTTATGATAGGTGTTACTGCATTTTCAGAACAGCTCATCCCTTACAGAAGAGGCTCAATTTTACACTTGATAAATTACATAGAGAAGCTGTTTTGCCAAGCCTGGCAATGCAAAAATCTTCTAGGGTGAATCACTGTTGTGTGTGAGTTTTTCAACAATATCAGGCAGTGGTATAAGGAAAACACATAGGTTCTCTTTGTTTTTTTTTTTGTTTGTTTGTTTCTGTTTTTATCTGGAACCAGTGCTTGTTAATGTTCTACTATTATTCAATTTAAACAGAGGCTTATTTTTTTATTATCATCAATTTACCTAGAATCTGAAAGGTGTGTATGAATAACAGTCTATGTTTTTACAGGTAATAAATTTGTCTTTAAAACAGTTAAATCTTTGCCTTCTAGTCTCCAGTGCTTCTGTAATTTATCATGGTTGTAAAATAGCCACACAATGGTGAATGATTTTTAATTTCCTGAGGTAATAGTTCTCATGATACCAAGGAAAACAAAGGCATGATTTTTAAAGAAGACACGATTCTTTTGAATAGCCTTTTCTTTTTCCTGTTTTATTGCTAAAACCAGACCTCTATTAACTTGACATTTAGTATAAAGACATCAGTTCTAAGTCCGCATGCAAGTCCCACATAAATTAGGTAGCAATAAGGTCTTACTGTTTAAACCAATCTTAATGATGAGCTGTCCTATTTACATGTAAGAGGTGTGATAAAAAATAAGATGAATATTTAAATAAAATCATTTCTGAATTTATTATCCCCCCTCAAAATACCCCACCCTGCTTCGAACACACTTATCCCATCGTTCTGGTTACTTTCTGGAGCAATTCTGGAAGTCCTCTTTCATGAGTGTCTTTAGTTGCACTGTCATGGCTTCCTCCATGTCCTGATTCAATTCAAAACATATGCTTTTTACAGTCATTTTGACTGGGCAAGAGCCAGAAGTGGCACGGTGGTGCCAGATCTTGGTGAATAAGGTGCATGAGGACATACCATAATGTTTTTATTTGACAGAAATATTAGGTTAATGCGGTTTGTGATTTACGGCACAATTAAAAGTACACCTCCTCTCAACTGTAGCTCACAACTGACTGCACAGAACACATTGAAACTTGTCACATACTCTTACTAAGTAAGGTTCATCACTCCACTTCCTGTATCGAAGATCCCGGTCTTTATGTTGGATGGCACTTGGCAGCAGCATTAAGTGTCAAGGTATTTTTTTTTATCACGCCTGATGCATGTATACATATGTATTAATATTATCCATTTCTCTGTAGGGCAGTTAGCATTTACTTTGTCTCTCACATATCTCTCCCCACTACTTTGACTTCCAAACAGGAAGTTACCTTACCAATTTCCTTTATTTTGGGTCCCCCAGAAATGTAGTAGAATTCAGTGGATCTCATCTTGCATTTTGGTTTTTGGTGATAGAGACAGTTAAGAGGGTTGATTTGGAGACAGAATAACTGCCAGTTACAGGTTTGCTGCTAATTGACTCTGTGATCTTGGTCAAGTTATTTAATGTCTTTTAGCCATGGTTTCTCAAGTTATAAAACATGGATAACACATTTCTCTGCTTAAATGAGAAGGCTGGGCATATTGCATGGGAAAGAAAGTAAGACTCAGCATCTAGAAGAGTATAAAGGCTTTTATAAATAGAGGGTAGCTGCATTAATATGACAATGATTTTGAGTTATCACATAGCCTGAAAAAATGGTCGAGACCACAGACTTCAACTTGGAAAGCAGGAGAGAAGAAATAGCAAGGATTTATGTCATTTGATGGTAGTCTTATTCAGACTTTAGATTGCTCCCTGCCAGAATTGTGAAATCAAATCAATTAGCTGCTACCAGCATTAAAAAATAATAAAATGGGATCAGAAGCCACTGCTCTAGGGTATGTCTGTGTGGGATCACCTATTGACTTTTTCCCTCCCTATCATTCCCAGTCTCATATGCCTTATACTTTCCTGTAGTTCAATTGTGGAGGAAGTACACACGGATAGAGTAGGCGGTTAAGTTGGTTCCTTCAGTGTAACTCACTGCCCCCCATCAGTCTCACATTGTCCCAGGGCAGCTTGGGACAATGGAAAAGGAATTGGTTAGAAATCAGAAGACTGAATTAATTTTAGTCTAAAACTCAGTCTTCTGATTTTTAGACTGGCTCTGTTTATTTTTGCCTCTTAGACCTTAGAAAAATTATGTAATTGTCTGGCTTTTATCTCTTACTTCTTAAGTTAGGATTAATCAATACACTGAACACGATTTTTTTTAAATTCATTTTTATCATTAGACTTATTGGGGTGACATCTGTTAGCAAGGATTACATAGGTTTCAGGCATACATTTCTACAGGCATTGTCAGCTTGTTGTATAATAAGTTCACCACCTAATGTGACTTCTCTTTCCATCACCTTATATTTAGCTTCTCCCCGTCCTCTCCCACCCCCTCCCCTTTCTCCCCTCCCTAACCCATTCGTCCCCAAATAACCATTAAACTATTGATTGTGTCCATGGGTTATTTGTTTCTTCATTTGTTTTTTCTTTGCTTTCAGTTTTATATTCCGCATATGAGTGAAGTCATACAGTCCCTTGTTTTTTCTGTCTGGCTTATTTCACTAAGCATGATGATCTCCAGGTCCATCCATGTTGTTGCAAATGGCAATATTTCATCTTTTCTTATGAACACAATTTTTAAGCATGTACTATGGACAGGTGTTGTGCAAAAGTAAGAGCCAGGAGTGTGCTCCCCCATGCTGGGAATTTAAGTTTCTTAATTTGTTAAGGTTGATAGGAAAATCAAATTAGATAAAATATATCAAGTGACTTAAAACTTTATTGTTAGAGGTTAAATATGGCATTCTTCTTAAAAATCTGGTGAAAATAAACTAGAACTCCTACTTCCATGACCTCAGAAAATTTCAAAAGCTCCTCAAGATTCCGTAAACTGATTGGTGACCTTCTATTTCCAAATCATGTTTGAGCCAACACCCAAACACTGTTGATCACCTTCCCTGAGCCTGATATTACACTTACCCAGTATAGACTCTGTTGTCCATCTTTGTGATCCCTTCAGTCTTCATCTCGCTCGTTTATCCCTCCTTCCTTTTCTTTTGGCAAAATCTCAACCCTTAGTATCTCCAGGTTCCTGTAGGAGACAAATTTATCATGACTGGAGAAAGATACAAATTGGCTGGTTGATTGGTCTCCCTTTAAACTTAAGTGTAAAAATCTTAAGAGGGCCTTATTAACAACCTCGCTGTATTTCTCGAATCCAGTCACCCCATTTGCCAAGACAAAGGTCATATGCATTGTCATTGCTCCTTAAACTTCCAATACCCCCTCCTCACTATAAATTGGTTACTTTGCTGCATATTTTATGGAGACAGTATAACCAATCAGAAGGTCATTTCCAATCTGTCTACCTTCAGATTTCCCGATCCACCTGCATGCATTCTTGCAGCCTCTGCCTCCCTTCCTGTTATGATGTGTGGACAATAAGAGACACCTCTCCACCTGAGTAATAGATTCTATCTGTATCACTTTCCTAACAACACTACCTCTTGGATCACGCACCCCTTGCCCTGTCATTTCCTCCTGTATCCTGGAGATCTCTCCCACCATTCATGAACACAGTTACATAGTCCATCTTAAAAAAAAAATTATAAACTTTCATAAGCTCCACATTCTTTTCCAACAATGTCACCATTTCTATGCTCTGACTGACAGCAAAGCTCCCACCTCTGATAACCTTATTTGCATTATTCTTGACTAATAAATAGTTTAGAAGTGCATTTTTAAATATTACTTAACTGAAGAGATTCTGATTACTGATTTTTAAATTTAATTGTATTGATGTAAGTGAAATTGGTTGTGGTTTGCTATAGTTGTGGCCTGATTCATGGTTGTTCTTTGTAAATGTACCCTTTGTAACTGAAAAGAACATGAACCTCTAGTTATTGGGTTGAATAGTCTCTCTATGTCCATTAAATCAAGCTTATTCATTTTACTATGCAAATATTATATAACCTCATTGAATTTATTTTCTTTGAACTATCAATTCCTAAGAAAGATGTGTCGAAATGTCCTACTATAAAGGTAGATTTTTCTATTTTTTTCCTTGTAGTTCTGTCCATTTTTACTTTATATTTTGAGGCCACATTTTAAAATCTTTTTGATGTATTACATTACTGTATAGCACATTTTTTCTCTATACTGATTTTTTCCTTAAAGACTATTTAGACTAATATTAATGTAGCTACACTCTTTCATTATTATTCTTGTTATATCTTTTTGTATCACAACTTTAAACCTTTCTGTGTCCTTAAGTTTTTTTCATCCCAACACTACTTTATTAAAGTTGAATTGCAAGCAGCAAAATGAGGTATGACTTGCATAAGCTTGATATATATATCATATATATAAAACATAATTTACTTTAATACCCATATAATCCCACCTAAATTAAGATATCGAATATTTGCACTATTACCCCTTTGCCTAAGATAACTACTGGGCATTCCCTGGTGGTGTAGTGGCTTAAGGCTTCGGCGCTGGCACTGTGGGTGCTGTGGCCTGGGTTCAATTTGCTACCCACATACCAAAAAGCGAAAGAAAAAAAAAGAAAGAAAAAGATAACTACTGCTTTCTCACTCTTATCACCATAGTTTTTTTTTTTTTAAGGCATTCAATTGTCATTTAAGAAAATTTTCAAGAAGAAAAAAAATAACAAAGATTCCTATTTACACACTTGATTAGCATTTTTGGTGCACTTTATTCCTTTGTACAGATTTAACCTTACCTCTGCTATCATTTCCCTTCAGCTAGAAGAACTTTTACTATAGGTCTCCTGGCAGTGAATTCTTTGTTTCCTATGTATGCAAAAGTTTCTATTTTATCCTCATTTTTACAATATGTAATATGTTTATTGAAGGATTTAAAAGCTACTTAAAGTATAAACAGGAAATGGTTCTATTTTTTCTTCCTAAGAACTGTTTTTAACTTCGTTTTGTCAACTGTCCTTTTTCCCATTGGAAATTAGGTCTTTGAACATCAGGACTAGATTCAAGGTTCTACAATTTTGTCATTAAAATTGTCTCACATTTGGTGTTCAAGACTAAGTCCTATTCATTTTTTAAAAAGATTTTATTTTTAAAATCAGTTTTAGGTTTATATTAAAATTGAGAGGGAGATAGAGATTTCCCACATATATCCACCCCACATAGATTTTTCCATTGTCACTATTATTCATCAGAATGGCACATTTTTTAAAAAAAATCAAGGATGAACCTACATTGCTACATCATAATTACCCAAAGTTCATATTTGCCTAAGGGGTTCAATGTTGGTGTTGTACATTGAATGGGTTTGAACAAATATAGAACATCAGATGTCCATCATTATGGTATCATACAGAGTATTTTAACTTCCCTAAAAATCCTCTGGGCTGTGCCTACACACCCCTTCACATCCCCACCCCCAGTAACCGCTGATCTTCACATTGTTCCCAAATGTTGCCTTTTTCAGAACTTTATATAGTTGGAACCATACATATGTAGCCTTCTCAGATTAGCCACCCTCATTTTTAAGGGGTATTTTTGGGATAAAGAATTCTGAAATGACAATTACTTTCTTTTAGCCCTTTAGAGATATTGTTTCGTTGTCTCTTAAATTCCCCCCTTTCAGATGACAAGTCAGTGAAAATACTTATCATTGTTTTGTGATGTGTAGTGTTATTTTTCTTTAGTTTTATTTCAAAATATTCTCTTTATCTTTCTTAGTATACTTGGCATTATTTTGTATTTTGATTTATTGTTATTTTTCTTCCCTATGAGCATCTAAGCTCCAAGAGGAAAGGGAAATTGTGTTTTAGATCACTGCTTTATGCTCCTTGCTCACAATAGAGCAAGTACATAGTGAGTATTCAATTAATACACCCTGATTAAATGAAGGAATGAGTGTCAGTTATTGCTCTGGGTCTCTGCTTCCTTTATCCTACACTTGGGAAACTAAGAAGAGAAACACAGCTCTTACTAATTTCAACCAAAAACTCTCCATGCAAAACATTCATAGAGATAGTACTTTAACTTCCACCTAACCACACACACACACACACACACACACACACACACACACACATACTTTATATACGTACGTATACACACACATACATATCGAGATGGGGAGAGAGTGAAGAGCTTTAAATGACAGAAAAAAATGAAATGATAACTTACATTAGAGAATTCTGTTCTTAAAATCTTAAGAAATCATTTAAACTCTTAAATGTTCACCATAGTAGAATTTGCACTGGCCACTTCCCTAAGATTTCCCGGCCTTGACCTCCTCTTGCTGATCCCCGTTTCCCTCCTCTCTTTTCAGCATTTCATCCGTGTTCTCTTTCCTCCAAGTTGCCTGCCAGTAGGAATTCTAGCACTCTGATAAAGGAACACGGTTCTTACCTCCTTACAAATGTAAGTGGTTAATGTTGACTTGTGAGATCCTCTCAACTCCAGGTTCATACTAATTAGAAGGCATTTTCGTATTTGGGTGATAAAAATTTATCTTATTTTTTTTTTTCATCAAAACAGTTTTGTTATGTTATTCCAACATCTTTTTTGGGTACAACCAATTTTTCTATTTCACTACAAGAATGAGAATGAGAAACATCTGTTGGTAATTCAGGAAAATGGGCTAGGTAATCCCCAATCTGGGTAAAACAATTCCTCTGGTTGCTCCCCACACTGACTGGTTACTCCTTACATGAAAGCAGATGGTATTAAATGCCAAACAGATTTCCTCAGTTCCAAGGGATGGTCTTTCTCCTTCGGCAGCTCTAAAACAACCATCCTATCAAACTCCTTGGCTGCTTAGTTTATAATGTCACTTTTGTTGATTTTATTCAATAATCCGAAAGTTGAATTCTCTCTTCTCCACACTGCCTCAAACATAAATGTGGATGGTTATTGGGCATTGGGTTAGAGAGGAGTTGAGTGGAGAGAGCGGTCTGAGCGTGCTCCACCCTGAGGAAATGACTCCTGAGGCTATATTGCTGCATATTTCTCCTAACCCTCCTCTTTTTCATTCTCTTTTTCTTCTTCTTCTTCTTTAATGTATTTTTTGAAGTATTTGGGGTGAGGTCAAAATTTGTATTTTGGCTGTGATTAGTTCAGGGTAAGCCTTTCTAGGCTTACCAAACATTGCCAGAAACAAAGATTTTATTTCTTCTTTTCCCCTAGAATTCTCAGAAACCACCCATAACATTTTAAAACTGTATCTTTCTTGTCTATTCACAAGTCTCTTTCTCCTCCCAAAGGTGAATCTCAAAGTGGGTGACCACCTCAGGTTTTGTTTTTCTTCCCCCCCCCCCCCCCCCCCCCGCCCCGCTGCCCATCCTACAGTCCCCCAAATGAAGGTACACTAAGTTTCTGTGTCAACTGCTTTCTGAATAGTGGGATCCTTTGGAAGTGGCATTATGCTGGGAATGAGATAATCTGGTTTGAATTCCCCATTCTGCCCCTAATCAGCAGTGACCTTGACCATGTGGCTTAGACTCCAGGTAATCTCATCTCAATTGAGAACGCTTATACCTGTCCCTGCTACCTAAGGGTCTGATACCTGTTACCTAAGTGTCTGATAACATAATGGATTTATAAAATGATTAAAACTGTAAAATCATAACTGATTACAGGAGAGTCACAACAAGCCCACATATGCTATTTGGGGGATAGGATTTGACTCTATTAACTTCAAATAATGCTCACCAAAAAAATTCTATTACCATGTATTAAGATTACAGAAGCTATGTGAACAGAGAATAATGTGAACCAGGCAAGCAAATGAGATTTACAGTTCTCCCCTTTTCTCCCTTTCCTATTCTGAATGCTCAGAGAGCTGAGTCGATTTCATAAATTTTCCTTTCATTCCTTCCATTAATCCAGTGTTGAAGTTCCCACAATTTAGCATGAATAAAAATTACTATATAATGTTGTATATACAAAAATATGTATGCCCTTGTTTATGGATAATTTGAGGAATTTTCAAGGGTAGTTTTGATTTTGTCATTTTTACTTCATATGCTGAATTTAGAACTTAATTCCATGTAAAACTTCCCTGTGTCCCCATCATCCCATACTGGAAAGGTGATGAAAAGGAGAACTTTTATATTATGCAAGGAAATCCCTTGAAGAGAGCAAATACATTTTTAAAAACCTAGGCTCGCATGGTTTTGTAAGGCTGATACATTCAAGGAATTTAACACATTATTATCACTTAGATTTTCATTTTCTGAAAATAGAGGCATAGTTTTAGGACCCCAGAGATCATCATTTTTACGGAAGTAGCGAATTGCTTTTTCTGGGATCCGTATTTTAATCACACCTCCTAACTATGCTTTCTAGGTTGGCTCTCAGAGTGTAGGTCACCAGAACCTAAACGGTGTCTCCAAAGGCCAACCTGAAAGGTCTCATAATAGAAACAAAAAGCCTATGTTTAATTCTTTCATTTTAAAAAACAGCCCAGCAGGCTTTCTTTGTTTTGTGAGAATGGATAGTTCACTTTTCTCATGCTTGGAAATTATGCCACCCATTTATGTGTTCTCAAAGTGGGTTTTGAAATGGGCAAGAAAAGAGAAGCCATGGCTATTTTGGGGAGGAAATTGAGAGGAGTCAGTAGAAGGGGGAGAAAGGATCAAAGCTGTT
The DNA here is from genome assembly GCA_004026885.1 of Lyroderma lyra. NCBI lineage: Eukaryota > Metazoa > Chordata > Mammalia > Chiroptera > Megadermatidae > Lyroderma > Lyroderma lyra. The sequence continues at coordinate 177,052 of PVJL010001582.1, read as the reverse complement.
AAGTAGCTGGATGGGCCCCTTCCTTTGCTGAGCCACGATCCTTGGTGACCCCATTTCTCTTGAACGAGGAGAAGTCTCACACAGGCCTAATTCGGAGGTGACCAGACAAAGCCTCCACCATCTCCTGTGGGGATTCTCACTTTTTGCATGTGGGCCCCAAAGTGATGAATGTAGAAAATCAATTGTTGGTGTTAATCTTCCAAGAAAGAGGGAGAGGAGAGAGAAAGTAAAGCATATACTTTATAAATGGTGAAGTATTTACATCTGAAGTTTCTGACTGTGTTTATATGTCCTTGTCACTATAGGAAAGCCATGTGGGTCTTGGTTCTTGCTTCACTCAGAATCACTGAAAATACTTACTGCCAGTCAGAGACAGCCATGCATCAGTCTGAGTCAGAATGTTCATTGGAGGGGTAACTGCCTACATAGAAGAGTCCTCGGGCTCTGGCACGCAGCCTACAGGGTGGAGGTGTTTGCTGCCATGAGGGTTCCATATTCGGAGGTCTTTGAATCTTTCACTCTGGGCCCCTAGGGACAGAGATGATCCATTCTGAGGAAGAAAGGTAGCAGCTGTGCTGCTTTGTGACTGATTCTGAGAGGCACAGTTGAACAGTTTGCAAAATTTGGAAAGACCCCCCGCCCCCGTCCTCCTCCCCACCTCTGTCGTGTCCCCCCGGCCCCACCCCAGCCCTTAGCATGAGGTCTGGAGTCCGTAAATGGAAAGGGTTAAGAACAGAAAATTTCTAGATTCTTGCTGTGATCTTTGTCATAACAAGCCCGAACACATTGGAGTTTTAATTCTCTGCAAGTGGGATAAAAAAATAAACTGTTTAACCTTTTAAATGCTGGTAATTTGGAGGGGTTTGCCATTTTTAGTTCTCTCCAACACATGAGCTTCTGAAAAGCTAGGAGGATAGAAATGGCTAACTGACTAAATTTGGAACCTTAAAAAGGTCAGAGTAAATCTGGTGCTATCCTGTCTTGCTTTTTATTTTATTTTTTTTTTTTTGTCTTCCACAGAATGCAAGTTACATTCTTCAAAATTGTGAAAAAAGATTGTAAAAAGGACAAGTAAAGACAAAACTTGAACTGAGAAATATTGTTGTAGGAGGAGATAAAAAAAGAATGAAATGTCTCAGGCTGATCATTTTTAGTAGATCTTGAAATTGGACTTTCATAATCTATTGTTTCTAGTTTGAAATGGTTGCCAGATTTCTGATCATTAGGAAAATCTTCCAGGTGTCCTTTTATTTAGCAAAACATTAGGTTCCTCCCTCTGCCCCCACCTTGGCAGCTGGCAATACTTGTTAAGGCTGTGGACTTCTCCCCTGGGATCTCCGTTTGTGAAGAAAACGGCCTGCAAGGCCCCGGGTACTGGAGGGATGTGTCCGGTGAAACAGAAATCACCGAGAAACGGGGGCTGCTTCTTGTATCCAACACTTGTTCTTCTTTGGAATACACGAAAAACATAGAAGACATGATTTTTTTCCTTAAGGATTTGTAATCTAATTAAACAGACGAAACACACAGTGATGAACTGACGGAAAAATCTTCTGGCAATAGGAATAAGAGAAAAACATTTTTAAAAGAATTCAGGGTGAAGGCAGGATTGCAATTGGTGATCGGTGCTGACAGACCGGGGGCAGGTTCCCAGCCTCCTCCCTCACGCCATTCCACCATCCACTCCATGTTCAGATAGATGGCTTTCATTTCCTTGAATATAGTCACTATATTTGCTCGTGCTCGTGTTGTCACAGTTGCTTTGAATGCTTTCCCTCACATTCTGCCTGTTGAAACTCTACTCCTCAGTCATTTCACTCTACATGTCTATGCTAGAACTGATCCTAGTCCAACTTGTGTTGTCACTTGCATATGTGTCTTTCTTTCACACCACACTCTGAGTCTCTTGAAGGTGGGATTGTTCTTTTATTTAGCGTATATCTCATGTACTTATTAGGGTCCAATACCTACTCATTGCAGAAAATGGAATTAAATTCTCCATGCAGAAGAGCCGTATCTCCAAAATAACTAAGAGGCCAGAAGCATAAGAATTTGGAGGTCTATTTGTGCCATAGCAGAAGAGGTTATGGATCCAGTGTAAATTCTAGGGATGAATTTACAGTGGCAATATCCTATGGAAAATGGTGCACATGGCACTCAATAAACTGTGAGATTGGGACTGAGCCACAATATAGGTACTAGTGATTAGGGAATGATTGTGGTTTTTGATGGGCACCTTAAAGGTTTAACTTTAAGAAATGCTCTTTCCTTATATTTGTGGTTCTGTACTTCCAGAGGTAAATGGAATGCCATTCTGCTATTTCCTTTAAGTTAACATATTTTTCTTAGTCATGGTGATGGGATTTTAAATAAAATTACTGAGAGATGAAAGGCAGCTTTTTTTCTCATGACACTTGGTCTGTGTCCTTTGGAAGCAATAAACATGGAGGAATAAGGAAAGGACCTAGTTAATAATGAGTGTTAAATTTAAGTTTTAGCACTGCTTGTTTTCCTTTCCAAAGAATTCCCTTACTGTTTTCTCTGCTTTATCCCTTTTCATATTCTATATTCTGTTTTTATTTGTCACTAATGGCCCAAGGAGGGAAGTGAAGGAACTATTCATACTTAGCCATAAAAAAGCTTTCTTTTGTAGCTCCTTCCTTGATATCTTTTTATTGTTATTACAAGATGAATGGCATTAAATAACTGAAAACTTGCTTTCTTTGGAACTGGTGATGACAACAGTGTGACTCCTTCTTTAGTTTCTTTTCCTTTTACTAAGCCCCTGCCATCATCTGCATCTTCCTCTGTGAGTCAAGGAATTACTGTAAAAAAAACACCTTTCTTAATGAAATAAAAATAAGTCCAGGAAAATAAGCTATCTCTGCAGTAGAAAGAATATTCTCCAAAGGGTGGGGGCGTGTAGCTGACCAGTCTTTCTGTGTAGGGTGGTTCATTCCCTTACCCTGAGCTTCAAGGAAGCTAAGATAATTCTGACAGCTTTTATGTATTTTACCTAATGAGCTGGCAAACTGGTTTCATCTTCATGGGTTTTCCTTGGGCTAAGTAAAAAAGGATGATTTAATTACCTTTATTCGTTTTCAAATGAGATATCCACATGCTGATTCTTCCACAAGAGTGCTTTTTAATTTTCAACACAGGTCATTCAAATTGCTTCAGTTTCTTATGCGTTGGGTGAAAAATTCACTCAGGTTTATCTTTTTGAAAAAAAAATGCAATCTTCGGCAGTACTGAGTTTTTCCACATTTGAAATCAAAGTAAGAAGATGCCTTTGGGAGTCCTGGCTTCAGAGAAGAACTGGGAGCCATCCATGTCAGAGCCAACATTTCAGGAATGCTAATGAAACTCCCTGATGAGAAATTATTTTCATGGCAATACAACTCTCTCATACCTGGTTCCAAGACTGATACCTATTACCAATTTAAAGGATTATTATCGAAGAAATAGATTTATTTTGTAGCAAAATTGAGTAGGGATGCAATTGAAGTGATCAAATGACTCCTAGATTATACTAAGCCATTATCTTACTGTCTTCTTATAACACTCCACAATACACACCATTGGAGACATTGTTTAATAGAACATTAACCACTGTCCTGCCACCGCCAAGTGTTCTAGATGCATCCAGGTAGTCTATAATTAGTGCACCTGCAGAGCTGCACAAAGGACTTCGTGCGCTGTCCATTTCAGTGGAGAGTGGCTGGAATGGCACCTGCACAACAGGTGCTGCTCAGGACAAGCACAAAACGGCTGAGTTCTAACCAGAAAACTTAATCCGTTTCAGCATGGACCGAGTAGCTTGAAATGTCTTTAGAAACAGCAGTGTTTTATTCTATGAAAGATAGAGAATAGGATGTGGTGAGGGTTAAAAAGAGGAGAAAGAACCTGGTACCTGAGTACTGGCTGGAGGATTGTAGTATGTAAGGGGAACTGAGACAAGGGGATTAGGAGAGAGGTAAAGGGCACCCAGCCTGGGATGCCAGAGGAGTTTCCGGAAATGATTAGTGACTTATCACAATTTTTATTCTGTCCAGTTGATATTCAGATTGAACACACCCATGAATTTTCAGTGACCATCAGGGAAATGTATTCACAAACAAAACAAAACAAAACTTAAAGATGATATCAGGTTGACTTTTAATGTCGTTGGGTTAGCAGGTTACAAATACAGCTATTTATGAATTATTTTAAAAGCATTCATTTGAGAAACTCGGTCATTTTGTAGCTCTATATCATCCTCCATTTATATGGCATCTACTACGCGTAGAACCTTTCACATCCATTTGTCTTATTCAATCCTCACGTCAACCCTGAGAAGTAGCCTCAGGGAGTACAAATGACCTGTCTAGGTCATACCACTGGGATAGGGAGAGTCAGCAATTGCCATGTGGGTCTGTCTCACCTCAAAGCCAGCGCTCTCCGGCTTATACCACTCTCCTGCTTGCTTACTAGGTTCTGGCTCTATAACCTGTGCTTTCCTCAATGTGCTAACCAGCTCAGCCTCCCTCAGGCCTTTGGCTTTGCTGCTCTCTCCGCTTTCAGCACTTCCCTCAGCCCTTCATGTGCCTGGGTTTTTCATTTTTTCAGATTTCAACTTAAATGTCTCTTTTCTCTAGACTGTCTTTTGTAAAACCCACATTGCTGACGACCAAGCCTCCCTGTTTTATATTCTTCATAGCACTCACCACAATCTGAGATTGTAATACTTGTGTGCAGACTGTCTAACTTCACAAAGATGTAAATTCTCTGAAGACACGGATTTTGCTTTTCTTAGTCACGGCTGCCCAGCCCAGATCTTGCCATGTAATATCAGGCACTCAACCTTGCATTTGGAATTAATAGAATATAACTCTAATTTCTGGGAGGTAGCTGGACATTTAGAGTTGTGATGATCTATTAATGAAAGAGTCAACTGGTTACTACAGATGGGATAGAATTTGAGTTCGGACTTTGGATGTAAAGGTAAAATTGGATGACAGTAAAGGATGGATGGGATAAGAGAAAATGACACGCTTCACAATGAGAAAAGGAACAAAAACAAATAATAAAAATAATGTGAATAATATTTATATTGAAAAGATGTTTATTGCGTGCCACTAGTATGGGATGAACCTATATCCTTTTTACTTCTTTTGGTCTATAGCATCATTATTAAAAATGTCCCCTTTCACTCTGGAAAGTGTTCTGCTTGGATGATAAGGTAAATGGTGTCCTTACCTATGGGCTCAGCACTGTCCCAGGCAGTGAGGAAGCTGGAGTACACAAGGCGGCCCCTGACACCACGGAACTTACAGCCTAGTAGATGAGACATACGTCAGACCAATAATCAATCCACCAATGGCAAGATCCAAAAGTGACAAGTGCTTTGCTTTTTAGTTTTCAAAGCACCTTTATGTGCATAATCTCATGTGATTCTCCCATTGACCCCATGATGGAGAATACTAGTAATCACTCTTAAAGGAAGAGGAAAATATGGCCAAGAGGTGACGTGACATGGTCAAGGCTAATTGGCAGCTGAGCTCGGACAAGAACTCCATCAGAAAAATGCCTGCGTGTTAGGGAGACTTTAAACTTTGTTCTAAAGAGTGAAGGAATAAGAAAAATGCTAATTTTTATCTTACCTAATGAGGCTTAGAATCTTCCCAGACATTTTTGGAATTCCTCTCACTGATATCATCTTGAGGCAACTCAGTGCCATCTCTGCAGATGTCACGAGTAGAAAAAGACAATTATTTTGGAAAGAATTCCCTGCATGCTTATTTTCAGTAGCACCGTTTTCCCTTGTTCAAACGGGACCCAAATCTCCGGCTCTTACAGTGTAAGCAACAACTAATTGTAGCTAATAGCTATGGTGCTTGTTTCCAAAGATGGGCCCCCAGGGAGTCATGCTTCCTAGTATTTACACTCTTAGGTACTCTTCTTTGAATCTGGGTGGGTTCTGTGATTTCCTTTTGGCCAATAGAATGCAGAGAAGTGATGTTGCATGACCTTCAATGCTAGGTAAATAGAAACTTTTCAGCTTCTTCCTGGGTCTCCTGGATTGCTCACACAGGCAAAAGCCAGCTGCCATGTAAGAAATCCAACTACTGAGACCACGATTCCATGAGAGAGCCCAAGCTGCCCACACTGAGAGTCTGTACGGAGACAGAGGCAAGAAAGGGCAGCCTGCCCCCAGCAATTCTATCCATTCCTGCTGAGGTGCCAATCTTGTGAGTTAAAAAAAAATTTTAGCTGTCCAGCCTAGTTATATCTTCATTTGACTCTAGCCCCAGCTGACATCTGATTGTCACTGCTTGAAAGACCCCAAATGTGAGCACTCATTGAGTTCAGTTGTCCCACAGAACTGAGAAATAATATTAAATTGTTGGTTTTAGCCACTAATTTTTGAGGGCAGCAATAGATACTAGAACAATAGCACAGACTCAAGAGCCAAATGTCTTGGGTTAAATGCTGCCTAAGCTACTTGCTGGCTAGCCTTGTGATCTCAGGCAGCTTAGCTAAATTTGTGCCTTAGTTTACTCACTGGCAAATAGGTGTCACAATAGGACCTACTTTAGGTTTGTTGCAGGGATTAAAATTTCTTATGTGAAAAGCAGAGCTTGGCAATTGAAAACATTCAATAAATGTTAGCTATTATTACTACTAACTATATGTCTAGATAAATCTTCCTAATCTATTCTTTTTCATAGAGTCTATGTTTTTCTTCAATGTTTCCTGGATATTGAAAGAAACTAAGAATCACATGTGTACACTTCTGAGTTACATGGGAATAAAAACGATACAGGATTTGGGGGCATCAAAAATTAAAAACCAACATTAAAAAGAAAATTTATATCCCAGGAACTCATCATAGAAGATTCCTCATCTGCAAAATATAGACTAATAATAATAATAACTCACTATAGGGATTGAATGAATTAGTAAATATAAAAACCTTAAAGCAGTACCTGGCTCTGAGTAAGTACTCTGTATATTTTATCTGTTAGTTCTGTTATTATCCTCTATCTCATACCTTTCTCCCAAAGAACTGCCTTTGGATTTGCCCGCCATTTGTTAGAGACCAAATGGTCTAATCAAATGCTCAGGCTACTGATTCCTGGTTTTATATGGACTGCAAAGCGGCTCCTCATGCTGTTTTTAAGTTCCTTGACCTCCGTAAGCTCTTTTTAGTGATGCTCAGAAGCTGGAACGGTTGAGTTTCAGATATAGATTGGAGAGCTTCCCTACTAACTCCAATAAAATAGCTCAGAGTTTGGCTCTCACTTTTAAATACTATGCAGATGGCGCTGAACCCCGGCCAAACTGGCTGCAACTTGATTTCCTCTGGTGAGTGCTGGTGGGGTGTCTACAGGATGACATTCATTCTCATTCCTTGTCCCTTTTCTCTTCCCTCTCCCTCACTTATTCTCTCTCTCTCTTGTCACACACACACACACACACACACACACACACACACACACATCACACACACTCCCACATTCTGTAGTCTTCTTTTTAGCCTGAGTGTTTTTTTTTATAATGACATGACCAGCAATAATTAATAAAATCACTGGTTTCCTGCCTGAACTTGTACTTATGTTAGCTATCTCATCGTGTGGAAATTTTCACTTCAGCGCCAGATCAGTAGCATCTCCTTTGTGGTTCCCCACTGCCAGGAGAGAAAATGTTCATAAAAGGAGATCTAAGGAGCATCCTACCGATTTAGAAGAGACAGAAGAAAGGATGCCCTGTGCCAGCTGTGAAAGAAGCTCTTATATGCTGATAGGAATGTTATGAAATATCTGTAAATTTGGAGCTTGTTTTAAAGAGCTGTAAAACCTAACCACATTGAGTGGATTTTTGAACACTCTTAAACTAAACATAAACTAAGCTCTGATAAAAGGACCCTTTTTTCTCTTAGACTTACTGTTATACTATACCACTGTAATGCTTTTGTATGCAGAAATATTGTAGGTCCAAAAAATGTTAATTAAATAAAATATGTATAAATGTGATACAGACACACCAGAGGTAGAATAGGCCTGCAAGGGAAAATCCCTTGAACCTGTGTTAGATAATGATGAACCTTTTGGATGAAAACAAAGACTTACAGAGTTACCCACATTCTTTTGGATGTCTGGGTAAATTTTAGGTTGATGTGGAAAATTGAGTAGATTTTGGTATCATTCTGCTTGTGGAATCAGAGAATATCAGATTTGAAATACAAGTACCTAGAGGGACAATCTAACTTGATTTGTCTAATTTTGTCTTTAAATTTCATTTTGGCCTTGGAGTCGGGTCAGCTCTACCGCTCAACCCCTAAATTCCCTGAAGCTCAGTTACCACATCTGTGAAATGAGCATTGTAATTCCTGCCTTGTTGTAATCTTTAGAAACAAGGAAGATAAAGGGTTTAGCATCCTGTCTTGCACAAAATAAGTGCTTAGGAAGTGATAACTACGATCACTTTCTCCAGAAGATGGACCAGTCCAGAATTATATTGTCTTGATCGTTCTTTTTTTTATATTGTCTTGATTGTTCTTTTTTATGTCTAAGCAAAATCTGTATGATTTTAAATTATTTATTTAATTTGGGAAAGATGTACAGTAGACCCTCAGTTAACTGGCACCCATGAGGATTGGTAGATACTGGATGAATGTAAGTAGATTCTCCGTTAACTGGAATTTAAGCAAATATCACTCTCAAGAAACTGGCAAAATCTCGGCAACCAACACAAAAACTTTGTTGGCTGTTTGAGAGTGCCAGTTGCTTGAATTCTCATAAATGGAGAGTCTACAGTATTTTATCAAAGTAACACGTGAACATAGGAACAAATAGTACAGGGGACATACCATTCAAAGCAACACTCAGAACCATCTGCAGGCCCATTGCATAGAGGCAAAGTCAACCATTTCCATTTTTAGGTTTTCTATTGATTATTATCTTTGAATCTCTGGATAATATTTCTTTACACATCCATTGAACACTTCCTGTTAAAGTTACATAGTTAGAAAACTGTATGTTGACCTCTCCTCCCATTCCTATTCTCAATATTTGTTAGTGATATTTTAATTATATAGCATTATATATTTACATGCTTTTATTGGTTACATATAACATTAAAAACCTACTAAACCTTCTATTCTTTTTGTTTCATCAACATTTGACAATATTTGCTCCTTCCCCAAACTGAAAGATGAGGATGATTTTGCACTGTGTGCCATGTCCTATATTCTGTCAGCTACGTTTTCACTTTATGTTGTGAGGATTGTTTACATTTTATCTTTTAATTGTAGTCAAGAATTCTGGGCTTTGTCTGTGCTGAGAACCAATAATTATACATATAAACATGCATATAATAATTATGTGTACATTATTGTGACTTTGTAAATATTGTTCCCTCCTTGCCAGTTTGCTAAGGTTACATTTATATCTCTTCAAGTTCAGTGTCCCAAAGCAATAGGGGAACAATGTTAGCATCAAGATAAAGTAGATTTTCTTTTTCTAGATCCCATTAATGGCCACATTTTGGTTAGTTTAATACTTAGTCTGAGAGTTTCTTGTAAAATTATTTTACATGCAATAAAATTTTTGATTTACTTCTTTGGCATAATTTACTTTTACTGAATCCTAAAGGTTATTCATGCTTTTAATCATTTTTATCCTAGAGCCACTCTTCACATTTAATGAAGTCCATTCTGCCTGGTTGCTCTCTAAGGCCAGTTGTATTACTATCGTTCAGGACTGCTCTACTCCTCTGTCTGCATCTGCAGTTTACTTTGTTAAGTTACTGGAGTATATCTTAAGCTAATGTACTAAGAACTATGAGGTTATATTTTCTGACATATATGCAAATGTCTTAAACCCCGACCCCATACTTGATTGAGAGTTTAACTGGATGTAGAATACTAGGTTGTAAGTAATTTTCCTTTGGAATTTTAAAGGCATTTTTCCATTGCCTTCTAGCCTCCAGTGTTGCTGATGAAAAGCCTAATTCTTATCTGATTTTTCTTTCTTTGTAGTTACTTATTATCAGCTCTGAAAGATTTTAGGATTTTCTCTTTTTAATTGAGGTGTTCAGATTTCTGAAGGATGTATCTAGGTGTAGGCCTTTTATCATTTAATGTTCTAAACACTTAATACACAAGTTCAAATTGCATACTTGTAACTATTTTTAGTCTGGGAAAGTCTCTCCTGTTATTTCTTTGATTTTTTTTTTTCTCTAGATTCTCCGTTCTTTCTCTCTAGAACTCCTAATTGGTGTGTGTGTGTATGTGTGTGTGTGTGTGTGCGCGCGCGTGTGTGTGTGTGTGTGTATTTTCAATTATTTATTTTATCGTTTAGTGTTTCCTTTTGTTTTTCTACTCTATATTTCCTTGACTTTCTTATTTACTTTCCTTATTGAATTTTTAAATTTCTCCAATTAGTTTTTATTCTTGAGAGCTCTTTCTTGGTCTGTAATTGAGCCTTTTTAATTGTAATTTATTCTTGTTTCAGGGATGTAACATCTTTTCAAATCTATGAATATTTATTAGATTTTATAAATTTTTTCCATCCTGAATTGTCTCTATGGAGGGTTTCTGTTCTTCTAAACCCTTTTCTTCCATGCTACTGCTACTGATGCTCTTAATATGTCTTGTTTTGCCCACTCATGTTTTAAGAAGAAGGACTATGTATGGATGGCACAGGTTTCCTCTATTGTTATATGTAAGACAGTTAGTTTTCCCAGTAAGTCAAGTGGAGTGGAGTGGGGTGAGATGTCTCTTTAGAAGGCTTCACGTTAGAATAAGTGGGCAAAACGCCAGTAGGCAGGATGGGGGCTCTCCAAATTCCAGAAGAAGTGCAATTACTCTGGGGGACCAATGTTCTCACTTGAATTCTAGGCTTTCTTCCAACATCTTCTGCCATTTATTTACAGATAACCCTCCCCCTCTTTTTTTTTCTTTTCTGCCTGGGGGTAGATGCTGGTTGCCTAATGCATAAAGAAACCTTCAAATAATTCTCTGTTTTTAGCTTCATTTATAAGTCTTTCCCTCCATAGGATCGCTCAATTGTGACCCTAGGTCAGTCTAGTGTTCCAATGTACAGATCAGCTTTCACCTTCTCAGCAGTTCTGAAAATAGCCAACTCTCAGCTATAGTTTTTGTCCCTTATTTTATTTTTTAAAAATAACTTCTATGTTATATTATAATGTTTTCTCAGGGAATATGGTTGGCCACAGTGTATGTCCAATTTACATGCTTGAATAGAACTATAGTGGTTTAAAATTTGAATACTTATTGGTATTTTTTTAAAAGGATGGATCAACAGTTATACCTAAATAATAAGACTTTTACCAGGTTAAATTAGTCTAATTTTTTAAAAATATAAGACATGATATAAGCTTATTTTTTTCTTTATTTTCTCTATCTTTTTGAAGTATTATTTAAAAGTATGATGTACCAATATGGAGCTATAAAATGAGTTGACATCTTTACAGAGAGAAAAATTGATTAATTTTTCAACTCTACATATTAATAATTAAGGACACATGTGTACTTATCTGAATCTACCTCTAAATAGTTTATTTCCATAAGAATTCTCAAATACAAATTGTAACATTTGACAAAATTACCACCATCCACCATAGTGGTAGGTTGCACTGAATTTGAAATTTCATATTTGAAATCACATACTAAAAGGAGAAAGAAAAGAGAACTTCTTTGGTTAAACTCATGCCTGAATCAGGTGAAATACCTATTAAATAGATGTATGAAGGAATTAATATAAAAATCAGTATAAATTTGTCATCTCTCACTTACTACTCCCATTACTGATAGAAGCAAATTTTAAAATTGACTTCTGACATTATTAGATTTAAATATTCTTTGGAAATCTCAATTTTTCCTGAGAGAAATTTTTTTTGATATCTGAGTTAACTTTTTCTAGCAATAGAGTTTCTGAAAAATGTCTGACCTAACAACTTCTTCATGATGTCAGGATATCAAAAGAAAATAACAAAAGTGTTATCCAAAATTTTAAATTAGTGTGATGCTTTTCTGTCATTCTTTAGAAATGTAATCATTTAGGTAACTAATTAAAACTTTTCAAACCTGAACTATTAGTGACTCTATTTTCCACAGAAAGTTTTCTGAGAATGGCTCCTAAGATTACCTAGATCTAATTCATGCTGCTCATTTTACAGATAACCAAGGGAGCGATTCAGTGGAAGTTATTGCCCCCCTGTTATACAATAATTCAGCAAGACTAGAAATCTGTTTCTTAGGAAATAATTTTCACTTGCTGCTGAGGTTACAATAAATGGCTCCTTTCTGTATCCTTAAAGTTTACCCTGCACATTTACGTGGCCATTTTTTTTGCCCTGTGTACTTATGTCTGAATTGAATCATCATGACTATATCACATGTACATTAAACCTCTTTTCTTAGTTCCCTATCTTTTAGAAGTATTTTTCCTTTCTTTCATGGTCTTTGTTTCTGTTTTTATTTCTCTTATCTCTCCTAGCTCCCTTTAGCTGCCACGTATGCTCGAGACAGTTCAAATATTTCTGTGTTAACTTTTTTTCAATACGGAAGGCGGGGAAGAAAAAGAAAAAATTCCAGGGTTAAATATTTCTTTTTATCTTCAATTAAAAAACAGGTTTCTTTTTAGATTGGTACTTTGTAAGTGATAAGTAGCGTGAGGATTTTATGTATTTGTGTCCCTCACCTAAGGCTTACGTAACATAGTTGGTTCAAGTTCGTATCAGAAGATATTTCATGTTACCATTGATAGTCTTGAAAAATATGTAGGTTTTAATTAGTTTACTCAAGGAAAATAATTGACAACCACACAGTAATATTTTTAGTTTATTTTATTGTGTAAATATTACTATGGTTTTCAAATATCTCTAAAGAATAAAAAAGCTAAATGCAAGGAACATATGTTAAATATACAGTACTCAATAGTTCTAACATACATAATAACATGTGAGATAAGAAATACTATATACTTTAATTCCATGTTAAAAATAAGTAAGTAAAAATGTTCTTTAAGGAAAAAAATACATGTTTTCTTTTTTAGTGTAGAAAATTGTTCAATCTTTTAATCCAATTTCTTTGATAATTTAGACTATTACTGTTTCCAGGCCATTTTTTGCCTAATATTTTGATGATCTATAAAAAAAAAAACAACACTGGTTTTATGGAAAGAATAATATTTTTAGAATTAAATGCAAAGGATACCTACCTTACACGTATTTTTCTTTTCACATATTAATTAAAAATTAAGACATTAAAAATAAATTATAGTATGTGGTCCCCAAATATGTATTTTAGGTATTTTTCAAATTCCCATTTTGCAAACCTTTTCTACAGTTTAAAGCTAAAGAACACATTGTTTTCACACATTTTTTTTATCTATGAGAATTGTTGGTCTATTTAGTCTCCAGAAAAATCATAAAATACTGAAGTAAAAAGGGTTTCTTTTTCATAGTTTACATTTTAAATCTGACATCTCACAAATGTGTTTCTCTTACAAATGTCCCCATACCCAATAATTCCACATATAACTTATTTATAAAAGGGTAGAGAACCAAAATGTAGTATATGCAAATAGATAGTAAAAGTGAACAAACCGAAACAACCTATGCAAATGAAAACATACCCTCCACAGACAACACTTGTGGGCAAATATTGCTCGAGTCTGTTACATGAAGCAGTCCTATGGCCAGGATGGGGCAAAGCACCAGAGAGCAGGCGAGAAGCTCAGTGTCAGAGAAAGAGCTGGAGTCCAGCCTGCACTTGGGCCCATGGACACTGCTCCCCATTACGGGCCTTGCTAAAATAGGCCCAACCTTCGTTTCCTCCTCTGAAAAATGCCCTAACAGTTCTGTGTGTGTTCACTAAGAAAATCATTCAAAAATGGTTTGGATAACTATAAAGTATAAAATATACACAAAGTATTATTAGAAAAGCATGTGCTTAGTTATAATGATGGAGCTAGAGAGGAAGGTGACAATAAAACTAAAAAAATAAAATTAGAGAAGATAAATACTTTTAAATTAAAGTTATTTTAAAGGTAATTTTTGTTTGTAGATAAATATATGTGGGTTTAGTTTTGCTGTTTTGGAATCAGCATAGTAGTGTAGTTCTTTACATTTTGGTTTATAATTTGATTCAATAAATTTCCTTGAGTAAAATCATTTCTTATTTTCCGGGAATATTTTTATACTTACCTGCAAAAAGTTTAACGAGTTAGACTAGCACAGTTGAAAAGATGTAATTATTAAGATACATGGTTTTGAATGGTAACCAATGTTTTCTTCCATTTCACTTGGGAATTTCTAAACTAAATGGCCCCCATTTGCTATGCTGAAGCAATCTAACCACACCCTCCCTGGTTTTCAGTTGCTGTGGCTAAGGTTGCTTGGACATAAAGAAGTCCAACAAAATTCGGCAGCATGAAATGACTTGGTTGTCCCATCTTCAATACGACAATTCTCCCCTTTGTCCAGCTACTGTGCTGTGGTCCAGGAACAAATGTAGGTTCAGGTCTACCTAGAAGTAGCATTGTTCTCCATGGTTACTAACTAGGTAGATATGTAGATATGGCCAATTAAGCAAAGAGGGGGCCTAATACATAAGAAAAGTTAAAATTTTCATTCCTATGACAGAACAGAGTTGCCACACTGCACGATTCCAGATGAGTCAGCCTAATGTTGTATCACATGCTGACTAAATAGAGTGGTGTGTGTTCGAGGGCAGTTTCCTCATTGAGAGAGAGGACTGGCTATTTCTCCTCTCCTTACTGCTTGGCCCATTTCTACTACACAACTCTGTGCCATGTGGACCACATTTGTTGACATGGCTGGCCAGATGCCTGCTGTTGAAGCATGTCCAGCCATGTGGCTCATCCTTACCCACCACTTTATTTTTGTTGCACTTTCAACCAGATTTTTGTGGCTAATGATGATACAAACACTATGGTAGGGGAGATGCCAGTGGACTATTGTGCTTTTTGCTGTAAGAATTGTAAAAAATAGTGTATTTTACATAGTTTTCTGTCTATATTGAAGCTTCATGATATTTAGAATAGGCCTGAAAGAGGAAGGAAGTATAAAAGAAGTATAAGAGAATAATAATAAGAAAAAATAAGTAAATAACATAAGGAATTATAAGAAAAGACAATAAGAAGGAGAATGACTGGAGTATAAAGCAAAGGCATGAAACTTGGTGATATTGATTCTTATGGTTCTTTTGCAGATTTTTAATGTTCCTTCCAGCCATCCTTTTCTCAGTCCCACCACACATAATTATACATTCAAAAACTCCTCACACTTCCTCTTCACCTATACTCACTTTCACATGAGTCTATTAAGCTCCCTTTATAGGCTGTAACTTTCTTTTATAAATCAACTGTGTTTTTCATATTAATTAACTCTGTAATACTTGTCTAAAATATGATTGATGTCTGACAATTTAATTTGCGAACTTGTCACCGTAGGTTTACGTTGGCAGCACTGTACAAACAACTCGGTAAGGTGTCATAAACTTGGTATATCTGTGTCTCACAGCTGTGTTTGTGTCGACAAGTGGTGGTGTCTTGCTGGGTGGTGTTCATTATTGTTGGGTGCTTTTGTGTGCTGTAGCGAGAATGTCAGAGCTTGAATTAGAGCAATGAAAAAACATTAAATTTTTGTTAAACTTATCAAAAGTGATAGTGAAATGTTATTCCAAGTTTATGGGGATAATGCCATCAGGGACATGTTAGTACAAGTTTATGGGGATAATGCCATGAAGAAAACAGCAGTGTATAAATGGATTAAATATTTTTCTGAGGGGAGAGAAAGCATTACTAATGAAGACAGGTCAGGGCAGCCAGTAAAAGGCATAGCTGATGAAAACATTGCAAAAATTTGTGGAATTGTGTGTCAAGATTGTCAGTTGACTGTGAGAAGCGTAGCAGACCAAGTAAACATTGATACAAGAACAGTTAGGAAAATCTTAACTGAATATCTTGGCCTGAGAAAGGTGTGTGCAAAAATGGTCCCAAAGAAGTTCACTGATAAACAAAAGCAAAGGAGAGTTGAAGGTTGCCAGAACCTTTTGAAGAGGTAAGACAATGTTTTGGGCCATGTTATCACTGGTGATGAAACATGGGTGTGCCAATATGACCCTGAAACAAACATCAAAGTACACAATGGAAGTCAGCCAATTCTCCATGACCAAAAAATGTACCATCAGTTGAAATCAAGAGTTAAAATGATGTTGCTAACCATTTTTTTTGGTATCAGAGGAATTGTTCATTATAAATTTGTATCAACTAGACAAACAGTTAACCAAGTTTATTATTTGAAAGTATTGAAAAGGCTGCATAAAAGTTTTAGACAAAAACAACTTAAACATTTTGCCAACAACTCAGGGCTCTTGCATCACGACAATGCACCAGCTCACATGGCACTGTCGGTGAGTGATTTTTTTTTAGCCAGCACACAGATAACTGTATGGGAACACCCTCCCTACTCACTTGATCTGGCCCCCAATGACATTTTTCTTTACCCAAAGATAAAGGAAATATTGAAAGGAAGACATTTTGTTGACATTCAGGACATCAGTGGTAATATGATGACAGCTCTGATGGCCATTCCATAAAAGATTTCTAAAATTGCTTTAAAGGGTGGACTTGGTGCTGGTGCCTAGCTTCTCAACGGGAGTACTTCAAAGGTGACCATAGTGATATTCAGCAATGAGGTATGTAGCATATTTTCTAGGATGAGTTCATGAGCTTAATTGCCAGATCTCATATATTTATAAGAAGAGGCTAGTCCAGAATAGAAGTCCATTTAGTGAATGGGTAACTGATAGCATCTTTATTAATTTAGTAGAAGGCTTTACAAAGAATAAGTGCTCAATAAATATTGGTTGAATTAAGAACAGGTACAATGGAGGATGGATAGAATCATCTGGGAAGCTGAAGAAAAAGGCAGAATGGGAAATATGAACAAAGATATGATCAAACCTGAACAGAAGAAAGAGAGGCTGTGATAGTTTTCTGCCATATCAGTTAGATATTTTCCTACATTACAAATCATGCCTGTAGGAACATGGAGAAATACTAAGAGACCTTGAGCTTTTAGGAGGAAGCGAAGGAAAGGCTGAGACACTATGGACTTGAGGCTCACCTCTCAGCACGTTCGTATGAGAACTGAACATCTCAGCCTTTCCTTCGCTTCCTCCTAAAAGCTCAAGGTCTCTTAGTATTTCTCCATGTTCCTTCACATGCCAAAATGTATTAGCTTAAACAATAACCATTTATGTGCTCAAAAGTCTATGGATCAATAACCTGGGCTGAGTTTAGCTGGGTATTTCTTCTTTAACTCTTGCTGGGGTCACACCTGTGACTGCAATCATCTGACAGCTCAACCGGCTTTGGAAGTTCTGAGATGGCATCGCTCCCACTTGTAGCAGCTGTTGTTGCCTGTTGGCCAAACTAGGTGTCTTTAGTTGATGATTTCAGACTTTTTCACATGGCATTTGCATTCCAGGAGAGTAAGGCCCAAAGCAGAAGCATTTTCAAGTCTTTGATTACGTCACTTGACTAACGTTCCATGGACCAAAGCAAGTCACATGGCCAGCACACAAGTGATGTGGGAAGGAATGATACAATAATCTCAAAGCAGGCATGCATGATTCATTAAGGCATGTTCTTATACCAATATTCCACAACTCAGATTTTGTGTGATAACTGCAGTGATGGTTGTTGCTCCTACTTCCCATAAAGAGAGTTGCTAGGACTTGGAATTTATATAGCTAAAATTCTAGTCCAACAAATTACCCCTCACTTAGTAGCTCCTCTCTAACTGTCTTCCCAGTAGTGCTTCTGAGAGGTTGATTTTACCAGCTATGAATTTGCAAATGAACCTGGAATAATAGTGGTAGCTCTCCTCTATGATATGTATTTTATTAAATTGGGTTTACTGTATTATAGTACATTCTAGACAGAGAAAATACAGTGGTGGTACTGTTTGAAAGATTTAAATTGGCTGCCCACACTTGTTGGTGTATGTTGTTCCAAGCATATACTGGGATGATAACTGCAAACAAAAATTTGGGTCCTGGCCTTTCAAATTTTCAATTTGGCCTTTTAATTGTTGATTGCATAATTATGGTACTTTATCACCTAATCTGTCCAAATACCTACTACACTTTTTGGCATTGTTTATATTTCTGTTTAGCAACCAATCAAGCATGACTTGAAATTCAAGAGAGAACTACTGAACAATGGGTCCATAAACCTAACAACTGAAGGGAGTAAATGGTCTTACAGAAACAAGTTCAATTGCTTTTCATTACATGCCTCTGGGTGGCCAAATGCTTGGGCAGAAAATTAAGCTTGCTTGAACTAGCTGCATTTACACTCCTCCAGATTGAAGCCCAGTCTTTCAATTAGTGTTAAGCTTCTATTGTAAAATAATTTTATTATTTGCCAAGTTTTTAAGTAACATGAGAGAGCAGATCTGCAAATATAACTTAGAGTTTAGTTCCCTGACTATTCCCAATAGGTTATCTGGGAGCCTGTTGATTCTACAACAGACTGAAATGACTGGGAATATAAAATATAAATATATTATATATTAATTATCCTTCATTTTTTAAACCTTAATTTTTGCGAACAGGACTGTGATTCTGCTGGACATGGTTTGTGTTGATTTCTTTCCTGCTATTTTTTTTCCTTGGCAAATATTATTCACTGACAGCTCAATCTCAGGGGCTATGAATAGTCAGCTCCATATGCATGCAGGGTTCTTCCTAAACCAACTTATTAGTTGGGCCAGATGTTATTATGCTTCTTGAAATGTAAACTTGAAAAGTGATCTTAGTGTGTGTTAATAGATAATTCTGTGAGCAGGTGTTTCATTGATATGAGGGAGTGAGTATATTTGACATGGGAAAAATATGAATTTTATTGTGGCCGATGGCAGACAGTGATAGATTGGAAAAACGGCTTCAATTCACCTTTCCCTGTTTCCATACATTTTGTGAGGTGACTTTGCAGTTCCTTCTATTAAAAGGTAGATCCTCTTTCCCTACTCTTTACATCTAAACTTGCCTTTGACTTGATTTGGCAATAGAATGCAGTGAATGTGTCTGTGTGCCAGTAACTAAGCCTAAGTCTTAAGAGGCTTTGCACACATATATATTTTTTTCTGTTGGATGCTCCTTCTCCATAGGAACAAGCATGGGATAATCTGCTCAGTGAGATAGACCATATGAGACAGAAGTGAGCCATCCTAGCCAAGGCTAGCCTAGACCAGTCAGTCTTTAGCTGACCTGACATCTCAGACTCATACCATAGTAAGCAAACCCAGAAGAGATCATCCAGGCCTGGCTTGAATGCTTATCAGAGATGAACCCATAGACTTATGAGAAATGAGAAATGGTTGTTGTTTTAAGCCACTCAAGTTTGAGGTATTATAGAGCACAAGGTAACTGACACACTCTCTTTTACTCCAGCTGGTCTGGGAAGTACTTTATTTAGGGCCTTTTATAAAAGGTCAATAGAGGAAGGCAGGTTGCTTTCTGGTAGCTATCAGGAATTTCATTAGATCTCATTATTTTAGTTACCTACTAATTTTATTCATAAATATAGAAAATAAAAATTTAGGACAAATAGTATTTTTACCCATTTCTCTTTTAAGGCTCAACCTTCTAGGAAAATTAAGAATCAAATTATAATGGTGGTGGTATCCTGGGGGTCTATAATTATGGGTACATTTATGAATCCCTCCCTCCTCAGCACACCTCAATTCTCTGGAATACATTTAACTCTTGAACTTCATCTCATGCTACCACCTTCCATTGTCTTCATGACACTTGTCCTTTATTTATCCAAGAAATACTTATTGGGGACCTACTATGTGCCAAGGATATAGGATATAGTAGTGAAAAAAATTAAAGCGTTTGCCCTCGATAAGTTTGCATGGAAATACAAAGGGCAATCAATAAACAAAACATTAATCTCTACCATGTTGAATGATAGTAAGTGCTCTGCATAAAAATGAAACAATATGATACATATTGCTTATATAAGATAGCATTCCCTATTAAGGAGAAACTTAAGCAGAGATCTGAATGCAGTGAGGAAACAACCTATGCAGATATAATAGGGGTAAAATTGCTCCAAGCAGAGAAAAGAGACCACATAAAAGCACTGAGGAGAAAGTATGTTTGAGGAATATTTAGGAAGCCAGGTGCCTGGTGTAGAGCCAGCAAGGGGAGAGCTGTAGAAGATGAAGTTAAAGAGACAACAGGGGCCACATCACGAAGATTGCTGGGGTGGTAAAAATTATGTACTTTCTCTGTTGGGAGATGGAGAATCATTTGGAGTTCTAGCAATACTTGACTGCTTGCAGCTTTTTCTGAATACTCATATGTTGTTTCAGGCTCAGTGTGTGTGTGTGTGTGTGTGTGTGTGTGTGTGTGTGCAAATATTTTCTCTGATACGATTGGTTACCCTTTTCTCCACCTGCAGCAACTACTCATCACCTAGCTTAAATATCACCTGCCTTGGGGAATCTTTTCTGATTTTACCAGGAATTTACATACTTCTCTGTTCTCCCCAGGAGAGTGTATTTTTTTCATCTAAATTGGGACATATTTGGAGTAAAATGAAGCTTTCTCAGTGATTACATCAAGACAACAGATTTAAACTGGCGTGTATTGGGCAAATAGTGATGTATGGTTAACTTATTTTAATGTTATTACGTGACACTTCAGTTATGGTTCACGTGTCTGCTTTCCCCACTGTAATTTGACCTCCATAAGAGCAGTGTCATTTTGTCTCTGAAACCTATACAGAATCTGACATATAATAGGAATTTAGCAAATGGTTTTTAACTAAGAAATTGTGTTGAGTTTATACATGAGTTTTGTTGTAGTTGTTATGGTCAATAGTATTATTTCTCCCTCTCTTTTTTGCCATCTCTTCTTGGTAAAGTCCTGTATTTTTTCATCCCATTGATGTCAACATCTGGTGTGGCTATGTGACTGACTCATGGTGCCTTCCTCTCTGTGGGATCGATATATGCTTATAGCCTGTTAAACTTAACATGGCCAGTAAGATTTTGGGGTCATTTGTTCATGCAGCACACCTAAGCCTAAATTTCCTCATGGTTCTCTTTTCCTGAGTATACACTTAAATGTTGGCTTACCCAATACAAATTTTAAGTTTCTGAGGACAAGGCACTCTTTTTCTTTAAATTCCATCCAAAACTTAGCAGAATACCTCTAATGTACTGGGGTTTTGATAAATATTTGTTGATTAACTATTATTTTTATCACAGCACTCTCTACACCTGTGCATTTATGAACATTATTGTGTAGCTCAGAGTAATACTGTGTCTGTCCGCCATTTGTATAAATTCTCCCAATTTTAGATAGATATGGCAAACCACACTGCAGTCTCTCTGTGCTAGTTTCCCAGAGAAAAGGTGGAATGGGTTTGATGAAACCTTTCCCCTCTCTTTCTCCAGACCTGTCCCAGCTTGGATCTTGTGGATTATTTGCCCAAACTGAAGTCAAAGCAAGGTTTCCTTCTGGTCAAAGAGAAGTGCCATCAATAATTCGCTGGGGAAACGAAAGGTCAGTCTCTGGGTGGGTGCTGGTTCTTGCAGCATTTATGTGTCATAGTCAATCACAGTGAAGTCATTGCATCCTACACACTGCCAGCTCCTCTGGTAACTGATGAGGTACTTTTGGTAATAACGTTCTCATTTCCAGACATTGCCTATTTTATCATCTGCAATTGTAGGATATTTTTGACATCTTTGTTTCTTTATGTAAGATCACAGTGACTTTATGTCAGTAAATTTGTCACTATACACTAGTCAGCTGTGACAGGAAAAGTACTAAATGGATGTGATTCAATTTTAAATATAATTAATAAATTATTGGGAAATATTTCTTTATGAATACACTTATGTTTTGTCAAATACTCTATTACGTCCATGTGCTCAAAAAATAGCTAAGTGAAATTTTTTATAAGAGAGAATAGACACCAGAATTATTATGAAGCTGGATTAATGGCAAGCATTTATTTTAAATAATGTTGCCTTCTATCTAAATTATGAATATAATGTATACAAACACACATTAAATTTGTTTAATAACCTGCTATATTTCACTATTATAAAAATGCAGAAAGGTATAGGGAACTTACTGTTTACTTAGAGTAGCCTTGAAGAGTATTTTTATGTCTAGATTTTAGAGAAGAAACTGAGGTTAGAGAAATTTTGCATTTTGCCATATATAATGCACTCCTGTGTATAATGCACGCCCACATTTTTGGCCCAAGCTTTCAGGAAAGAAATCTTTTGTTTTAATTTTTTAATTCAAAGTTTCATTTGTTTGTATTTAGGTACTTGTTTTTTGTATTATAAAGGAATTTTAGCATTTTTTAATGTAACTCATATATGGAATATAAAGCTGAAATCAACAAAGAAGCAAAAACTCATGTATATAGTCAATAGTCAATAATTTAGTGGTTACCTGAGGGTAAGGTGGGAGCGGGGTGGGTGAAGAGGGAGAAGGAGTCAAACACATGGTGATGGAGAGAGAACTGACTCTGGGCTGTGAACACATAATGCAACACATAGAAGATGTACTGTAGAATCGTACACCTGGGACCTATGTAATTTTTACTAACCGATGTCACTCAATAAATTTAACAATAAAAAACCCAATTATTTTGCACATGAGTATCACTATTGATTTCTAGAGTTACACTTATAACTCATAAGCATAAACAAAAGAATTAAAAACATTTATATAGACATGGAGTTAGTACTACCTATGTATAATGAGCATCCCTATTTTTCTCCTCACAAATTTGGGCAAAAAAGTGCACATTATACATGGCAAAACACGGTAAGTAATTTTTTCTAAGTCACTCAGTGAGTAAGATGTAGATGCAGGATATAAATTATGTGTGTGGGTATGGTGTCCAGCTCATTTCCTTGTGTTTCTCTACCTTCTGCCTAATTCCAGAAGCTGGAGATGATACTTTCTACACCTACTGAGACAACCATATCTGGTCTGAACTTAACACTGCAATCCCTTGACTACACCTGTCAACCCTGAGTTTCTCAGAGGCTTACTTCTGGAACCTTCTGAGCATAATTTTTCTTTCCATACAGATCTGTTTTCTACCCTTCAAATTCTCCTTGGGTTAGTCTTTTGTTCTCAACCAAGTTTCAGACAATGTGTATATAAGCAGGGGCTTTGCTTGGTTATTGCTGGCTTTAAAGGAACCAACTTAAATGTACCAAAGTCCTTTTGGGCCAAAATTCCCAAGTGAGGGATTCAGGAGTACAATTTCTTCTTGCTGAGGAAACACACATACACACACACACACACATAAGCACAAATACGTATGTGAGTGTGTGTGTATATAGTCTTAATTTCTCAGTTATAGAGTTCCATATACTAAAAATCATTCCTTTCTAGTACCTGATTGAATGAATCCTCCTCATTCATAGGATGACTCCTCAGAGAAGCAAAATCACAAGTGGATTTTTTGTTTTCTTTCAACTCCTTCCCATGGCTGCTATGTACAATTGTGCAAATTGTGCTTTTTGTACCTCTAGGGGACAGCATTTACATTTGTAATATCATGCATTTGTGTATTGATTAACAGCAATTTTAAGGCAGATGACAGTAAAGTGTCTTGAGGAAGCTACAGCTTCACTCAGATCTCACAAAGGCATCATTTGTGCCAGCACTGCCTGCTTGTTTCTAGCATGAAGAATTGTGGCAATAAAGGAAAGTCTTTAGACTTGCTTGTCATGCCTTCCTCTAATAACTATATAATTTTCATGGGCGTTAGTACATTTAAAAATGTATTATGAGGTAAGGCTTTGTGAAGTAAAATATTTTTGGGTCCAGTGGGCCAGGATACCCAGATAAAGGCCCCCATATGTTATGGAGGCCCAGTAAGTAGAGTTATAACATGTAGGTGGGTCTGCTTCTACCCAGAAGGCAGCTAGAAAGATCTGTTTGGGCAACTTAAGGTATCCAGATTCTTCTGCAAAAGAAGACATATACATGGTAAATAAACATGAATGTGAGAGCAAAGTTGTCCAGCAAATACTGGTTATTGTAATAACTTTATAGTTCCTTAGAGTGTGTGCGCGTGTGTGTGTGCATGTGTGCGTGTGACTCCAATGACTACCAATGTAACATTTTAAACTTTAGATGAGATGATTGAAGATACGTGAATCCTTTCCTTACATTTTCCACTTTATTCCCAGAACTGAAATAAAACTCGTATTGGGAACCAAAGCTTTATTTTAGGGATAGCTTCTTTACATCCCATATTAAATAGATGAAACAAAATGATCAGAAAGCTTTAAATATTTTTTTTCTTCCTTTGAGGTCAGTACTAGGTCTGCCCAGTGGTCAGCTTTGCAAACTGTTACACTCCTATTTTAATGGGCACATAAAGATCATTGCATTAAAATTAATTCCCATCAGGGTTTCCAAGTATTTTACCCCCAGTTGAGATTTTAGGAAAGCTGTGCCATTCAGAGGTTGAGAAGAAACCCAAAGAAATCATTATATTAGGTTAGAGTTAAGAGATTTTCACACAGGAAAAGTAATTGAAAAGTATATATTTTGCATAATGAAATAGATGACAAACTGGGCAAGCTGGTCTATTAATGAGCCTCCTGTAAAGCCAAGAAGCTACTGAAGCAGGGAGTGAATGCATGAAGAGGAATCTCTTATCTTAACTTTTAACAACCAATTTTAATCAAACCATTTGTGGTGCTGAGTTCTTAGGGCCCTATGACGGTGAGGGCAATTTGAAAGAAGAATAAAAGAAGACACTTTAGAGGAATTGAATTGCAAAGTATCATCATCAACTTGGAGTTATGATCAAGAAAACTTAGTTTTATTTTGGATTCCACTGAATTCCACATTGGTTTAAGGTCATGACCATATTCTCTATCAGACCTTTCTTAACAATGGTTTTTAGAGGTAAGGTATCATGACCTTGGGCTTCTGAATGGTATTTCATTTAAAAGCCTGAAAAGGGCATTTCTCTCTAGAAAGGTTCATCCAATATTAATCGAAAGGATATCATTAATGGAATGCAAGAGTCTCCCATATATGTAGATATTTAAAAAAAATATTGTACTAGTACTAGGTCATCAATAATATTTCTTGCTCTCCTGTAGAACAGATATTTACATAAATGGCTTCAGATGTTTAAGGGCTAATAATCTGAATTTCTTATTTTTTAAGGGGCTAGCAAAAGAAAATACTGTTCGTAGGTATGTGATGTGCTTTTATTCCGATTTGTCTAGATTGGCTGTACAATTATCTCAAACTCCTGGAGAGTGCCAGTTCCCCGCTGCATCTTGTATTGCACAGGTTGCCTTGTAAGAGCAAACAGCTTACGATAATAATGTAAAATGAAATGTACCCTCAAACAAACGAATGTATCCAAACCTAAGAGCCTGGATAGTGCATGCAGATTTATGAGATTATATAATGTAGAAGATGGGGGTGAGTGTCTTGGTTTCCTCCTCTGTGAAACTTGAAATTTTTTGTATAATCAGTTCTGGCAAGGCCCATTAGAATTACTGGGTTAGCTTTTAAGGGAAAACACTGCATCCTCAGAAATACTGCTTTAATTGGTCTGGGTGGAGCCCAGTGCCTGTTTGTGTTTCAAATTCCCCCAAGTGATCCTACAAATAACCAGTTATGAACAACTGATTTTAATTTAAAGTATCTCCATTTCAAGGATAAGTACAGGGATCACACAGGAGAGGGGCCAGAGCCAGGATAACAAAAGACAACACTCCTTAAATGAGTTGAAGTTTCTTGCAGCCATAAAATCTCATGTCCCTGAACTTCCATTGTAAACATTAAGAAGTGTGTCTAACTTCCCTTTATGTGAAAACAAGAAATGAGGTCTTAATTTGACAAGTTTATTTCCCTTAAACATGCTTTTTCCCCCCTAAGGACACAAAGTCCCATTTATAGAGTGATAGAATGTGTGAGGGAAGGGATCTTAGTTCTATTCATTTTTGTATGCCCAGCCTCCCCCTTTCTCTTGCCTCTTCTCCCACTTTCTTGTTCTTCTGCTTTTCCTCAATGTCCAACATCACCCTAGGTATTTTCCCTTTCCCCAAACCTGCCCTTTCTTTCCACTTTCCCTGGGTAACAGGCATCCAGGCTAGAATTTTGGCACCCTTCCAGTCTTCAGCCAACCAACTGCTAAGAGTTCCTAATTCTACGAGTCTACACCGTATTTTCTAACCTCACTACCAGTCTCTTTTTCTAGCTATTCACTCTTAACATTCTCTGTTCTTCTGAGCTCTTGCTTCTTCAATCCAGTTCTATGCTGAGCAGTTTTCTTTTGAATGTATTGTTTATGTGACTCCTCTCCAAACCTTGCATTACTCCCACCCCCTAGAAAAATTCCTAGTTCTGTAGCATGGCACCCAGCAACCTCCCTTACTACTCTAATGCCCTGCCTCACTTACCATGGCATCTGTCAATCAGGTTATGTTCTCACCAGACCAAGTGACTTGCTGTTGCTGAGCTTCCAAGTCTTTGTGGAAGCCAATGTGCTCACTGAGGAAGTCCCTTTCTCTGCCTTTTAAAGTTCTACTCATCATTGAAGGCATGACTCACATTGTGCCTCTTCTGTGAAACCTCTCCTGAACTTCCTTTTATAATTCAGCATTTAGCTTGCTATTCTGCCTTATATGAGAAATAGAAGTTTATTGTATCTATCACTATCACGAGATTCTATGATGTGATTGATCTTTGAAGGCAAGGACCAACCATGCCATTTATTACAGAATTTCTAATCTCTAGAACATATTAGCTGCTTAAGGAAACTTTTGCTGAGTAAATTAATGGTTGTAATTATGGGAGTTTAGTCTTTTTGTAAAATTATGGCGAGTGGGGAATTTTTTGATTAGGAGTCCAAAAATGACCCCAGGTAGGCAGTTATGCCAAGCAGTAAATGACTCACTCAAGGTGATGATGAGTCATTATCAGGAAGGTATGTACCTGCTGTGATATCCTATAATTAATGTTTCAAGTCTTTAAAGTTGTGCATAACAAATTTACTATCATAAGTAATAAGGGTCAAAATGAAATCATAGGCAAGAATCACACAGGTGCCTGTTTATATGGTGAGCTACCTAAATGGAGGAACAAAGAAGATACGATGAAGCTTTGTGTTGAGGGTATCTACAATAAGTGTTTCCTTTTTAAATAGAAAGATTTAATTCCATAGGTATATCTGCAATTACATCTTATTGAGTGCTTCTCAAAACAATAGGAAGTGGTATATTCTCTATTTTAGCTTTGTGCAACTGTGACTTGACCAAAGTCACATAGCTACAGTTTTAGGTGTGATGAGTTTCAACGTACAAGCCAAGTTTTATACCAAATCTCTGTATAAGTTTGTTTCCTTTGTGTTGAACGCAGGACTCATCATTGTTAGAGGGTATGTGTTTTAAAGGTGCTTTTCTCCTTCATAGCTGTGAGCTCATAGAAAACAATTAAAAAATTGAAGGCTGTCCAGAAAAAATCCAGCCACAAATACCTGTATTTTTCATATTACATGGCTGGATAATTTCTGAATAACCCTCGTATACCTACCTATCTGGTTAAAATGTGGGAATAAATATATTGTGCTGATTCACACACAAACTCTTCGACTGACATTCTTATATGAAGAATAGTCCACAGTTTGAATTAAGTAGGCCGGGACATCTAAGACACTGTAGCTGATGAAGCTGATTGACCTATGAAAATGTTAAGCTCAGTGCTTTTTTTTACTAAAGCACCTGTCTCAATGAATCCAAATAGCAGATCTTTTATCTTTACTCTATATAGATTTTTTATAGAGCAAAGAGATGGTGAGAGGAATCTCTAATATACCTATTAATAGAATATTCCACTTTTTCTTTTTGACTCATGTGAAGCTCTCTGTATGATTAATTAGTTAAAGGAGGACACTTCAGAGTCTTTTCTGATTTTTACTCTGTCATTATATAAGTAAATTTATTACCCACCTTCATGAATCTGTATTTTGAAACAGATCCTGTTTGGTTTGACATTTTCTGAGCTTAATGCAATCAAATTACTATTAACTGTAGACAACGGGTGCTAATTTTTTATTGTGCAGAGCATATCAATAAGCCTCTTGAATAATTTTTTTTTAACCCTAAGACGGCGAACATTATCCCTGACATTATACTATCTGAGGCAGTTTTAATGTCAACTGGGTGTCTGCTTTAGGACACTCATCTTAGTATTTATACATGCAAAATAGATTTGTAGAAAAGGTAGAAATGTGGATAAAGATGGAGATAGAGGAGGGACATAGCTTATCACAATATTCAAATATGGTCTTCATTGAATTATCATTTAATTAATCTTTATTTCACGGTTAGAGGAAACTTACATAAAGTTTCAGAACCTGAGCTAATTCAAAGGGAGAATAGAGAAGTCAGAATTCAATCTCTTGTGGGTTCACACGAAGACTTAAAAACATATATCTATCAGTAGAAGACATAGAAATAAATATGCACCAGGAATTATTTCTTCAGGAGGAAGGAATATAGGGAAAGGTGCAACACATGAGATAGGCAACTTTGGTTCAATGTGAAGACAGAAAGAGAGACAGTTTAAGGACTGGGTTGCCCACCACCTGGCCAAGGCATCAATATTTTAAGAGGCAGTAAACGTCAGTGCACTGAAGTAGACAGGTAGCATCCTTCAACTTGTATTCCCAAATATGTTACTAAAAAAAGTACTGTTTGTGCCACATACTCAAGTTGAAATTATTAAGTACATTTTCTGAGCTTTGACCTAAATTTGTTGAGTATCTTTTGCAAGATACATGGACAAGTTGCATAGACATCACCACTAACTCTGAGCTGACAAGCACCCATTATCTGAAGTGAGTGGAAAACCTGAGTGAGACTAATACTATATAGCATGATGCTTTTCCATGCGAATGACCTATTTATTACTTACATTTATTCTAAGTGCTTGAATATGTTTCCCAAGTAGGTAGATACAGGGCTATTTAAGTTTGCTAATAAAAGTATGTTTTCCCCAGTCTCATCAAATAAATGAATAATGAATATTTAAAAAGCAACATTTTGTGGTGGTAAAAGATTATTTTGTCAGGGGAAAGGAGATGCCACATATTAGCATCAGCATCCAGCCCTATGGTGGAGGGGTAAACAGCTCCATCAAGCAGTTGCAAATGGTTGAATAAATATAGTTTGTGCAGACTTGATGGATCCCCTAAATGCCACCAACTGAGGGAGCCTGTACCCCACAGATAATCTATCCCGGACCATAGTGCTTGGCTAAATGTTAACATGCTGTACTAAATCATATGGTCACCTCTGGGCTTGTTCAACAAACACACTTAAAAAGGGTCACTAGATCTTTTCAGGGACCTGTCATTTGTTGGAACCAGAAAGAGCTGAGTTTGAAAAGTACGGCTTCCCTGCTGTAGAGATCAAATCCATTGTCCGAGCTGTTTTGTTAACTTTGTACATAGGATCTTCTTTAGCAACTCGGGAGTCACAGCTGCTCTTTACATCTAGAAGTGAAAGAAACGAGTTTGAATGGAATATGTGGGCTCTGCTGAAAATGAAACATTTGCTTTACTGAAGGACTTGGGGCTCAACCCTGCGTGTGAAACTTCCGCCCAGAGCTCAAAGTGGAGGGAAAAAAGAAGGGAGAAAGCTATATAATTTGTTTGAAGCTGTCAAGCACACAAAAAGTGGCCAACAGACATGAGAAACAAGGAAAAAATGTTTTAATTTCTCTAGCTAGATTATTAGTTAGTTGAATCAGACAAAAGAATATGAGTGAAGGGATTGCCGAGGCTTTCTGAACCACCCATATTTTTCTAACCATGTGGGTAATATAAGTTGCTTCTGTGTTACCCATCAAGAAAAGATTAGAAAATCTTGATGTTTGATCTGCATGTGCTTCATTTCTATCCATAGGGAATGAACTGTCCTAATAGATTTAGAACCTATATTTGATAATTCCAAACCCTTTTGGGGAAGCATAAACAAAAGGGCAGGAATCGTAAAGCACCGCCTAAGGAAAGGATTCTCTTTGTGTTATATGTAGTGCCTCTTCATTCTATCTACACACGAGTCTGAATTCTCTCTGAATGCATTGGTTTGACTCGAAAAGAAACTGAAAATAAGAAAGATCTGAAAATAAGGGGGTGACTTCATAAAAAAGATAATTAGCCAAGCTAATTTGACTGATTTTTTTATTTCTTCTTTACTTCTCCTCTTTTTACTTTATTCTTGCTTTGATGATGTCTTTCACTCCATACTGAACAAATGTTAAATGCTGGCTGTTGTTATTATTAGAGTCTAGCTTGGGACATTTTTTTTTATTTAATTGCTAATATATCAGGATCAAAAGTCTATCACCATTTTTTTATTTTAATGTTTATTTTTAGTCATAAAAATAAACATGAGACTACTTAGCTGAGAAGTTATTTCAAAGACATCAATTTTAAATCCTGTCTGCGGACATGGGATGATTTTAGTAAGGGCATTGCATGAATAAGTGTTTTCTTCTTCATTTATTAGTTAGCCGAACCCAATATTTAGAAATATCTAGAAATAATTCTCATTTCACAAAAAACTTGTCTATCCTCCTTGAACCATGACGTACCATTCTCCCAGTCATCATGCCTCCCCAGTGCTCCTGTCTTTTCATGGCTTATCTTGACTGTCCTTCCTCTTCTGCCTTCACTTAAAAAACAAAAAAGCAAAACACTTGTTTTGTTTCAGGAGAAAATGTTTCTTTTCCTTTAGTTATTTACAATGAAGTCAGGAGAATATAACACTATGTAAGACACAAATAGAATTTTTTGGGGGGTGGGTGGGTGTTCCCAGGTTTCCCTCCAATTAAATGCAAAGCTAATAGCATCACCCATTGAAAATAGTAAATCTAATCACTTAGCACATTATAAGAGCAAAAATAAGCTTTTCTGTACTTCATAAATTGACTCACAATCTTTGTATTTTATTCTCAATAATGTACACATTTTTTTTCAGCTGGTTAAAGCTGCAGTCTTCCTGCATTTGGGGTATTTGTCACTCTTCAGCCAGACAGGAGAAGCCCCCGTGTAGCAAACTCCTTGCACTGCAGGCAGCGCATCTGTGAAAGAGTCACTGACATCTGATGATTCAAATTGCAGAAATGATCCAGGACAAATGATGAACGTCTGGGTAGTGCCCCAAGATTTTGAGCTGAAATGACTTTGCCCTTGGAGCCTTGTAGATTTCGGTGAACTCTTGGGGCCCCAAGCTTTCCTGTGCACAGCCTCCACAGGACATTGCCCTACAGGTTCTATTCTCTGTGTCAGTTATCATCCCGGCCAGCCTGAGTGCCAATTTAGCTTTCCTGGGCCTGAAATAAAAAGGAAGTGGTGCAAGCTGTAGCTCACAGACCCTCAAGGCATTGGAGCTCTCTTTGAAATGTAAAACAATCCTCTATCAAGCATTGCTTAAGGCACCATCCAACTATCAAAGTCAAAGATGATTTGATAGAACCTTACAAATCCCCATAATCTATGGTAAGTAGTAGTAGCTATGGCTTTGGTTCGGCGTTTGTATGTAGGGCAGAAGCAGGAGGATAATTTATCCAACTTTAGGGTAATGAAGTGTTAATAAAAACCACATGAAGCTATTATTACAACCACAGGCCACAGACTGCTAAGAGGGTAAACTCTGGAGACGTACCTATTTTCAAGGAATCTAGCATCTCAGTGTACCTGAAGGAATTTGCTAGACACAAGGTGATGCAGCTGAAAGGCCATTGATTCATTAGCCCTAATGAACAATGCTGAGCATATTGTCTCTAAAATATAACTGGCTGACATTGATATATATGTACTTTAACTCATTCGTCCCAACTTTATTAGGTACATATGTCTGAAGTAGACACAAATGAAACATTCTACAACTAGGCTCCAAGCCAAAAACTAATTTATTCTTTAATGTGCTAGTGATTACTTGGTGGTTCCTTGAGCAGAGATGACAGGTCTGAGCTAATGGAGTTGTACTGTAAGTTAATATAAATCATGACAGAGCAATTAATTACAGAAACCACTGCAAATCCCTTTGTTAGTTTTCCCCATCAGCAGAAGGATTTAATAATATTCATTTTGCTAAGTTCCAGTGACATTTACAAGTCTTAAACCATTTTTAATCAAATCAATATCACTGGCTGCTAAATTTAGTTGTGCTTTGCTTGCAAGTCCTGGAATACATTGATACTAATGTTTCTTACCTTCTGTTCAAATGAATCACACTGAATATCCATACTTCCTCTTCATTTGTTTACATTGAATAACTGGAATCTGAAAAAATGTTAAGACCTGGAGAACACTGACTATCAGCAGGAATGAATTAGCAGGTAGAGGAGGAAATCCATAAATGCATCCTTGTATCTAACACCTTTCATTAGTTTCCCCTAACTGGTCTCATAAAATACTTCTCGATCACGGAACCGGATTCACATTTCTGTAGACTTTTTCAAGCGTGGCAGGTTAAAAAAAGAAAGATGGGATTTAGGCATTGGAGCAACATGCTTTCATAACAAAAGAACATAACACCCATTCAAACACCACCTCAGCTTAATCTCTGTGTGTTCTTTGTTCTTTAGACATCTATAGTTGACATCTCTTTTTCAAATTGAATATGTGGAAATTAGTTGGTTGTATGGATGTAGAAACGCTAAATCATCTCTATAAAGAATAATAAACAATTCTTAATCAGGAATTGATTGCATTATAGATTTTTGGAACAAAATAACCTGCTGTTCCTGCATGGCAGTGTTGCTAGATCAATATCAAGCACTTATTTTGTTTCCCTTTTTTCCCCCATAAAAGCTCTATCTCTGAAAAGAGTATAGCTCCAATAGCAATGTGCTTTGCACATACAAGTATTCAGTAGAATTCTTGTGCGTTTCCTACTTTTCTTTGCGTAATTGCAGGTTTTATTGACACTTTACTGACCTGCTTTTGACTTGATCTGGGACATTTCCTGAATCTGAGCCTTAAAATGTTAGGGAAGCTTTCTCCCCAGAAAAGTCACTGTGTACCTGCTTTTGTATTTATTATGCGGCCGAGGTATCAGCACTTGGTGCTTTCTATTATGATCATTTCTGTTCCTCTGTAGTTTCTTACCAGATTATAAGTTCCTGCAGGACAGAAACCTTGCTTTATCTGTTTTTCCTCTACACTGCAGATACCTAGCAAGGATATTTTCACATGATATTGCTCAATACATGTTCAGTAGCCAGATGAACATATGCTACCCAGATGGGAGAGTGAGGAGGGTGTAAAACTCAAATTAGTTCATCAAATAACTTGTAAGAGCTGTAGAAGAATAGATTGGAGGCAGAAAAATATTGTTAACCTGGGAGGGATATTTTAGGCCTAATGTTTACAGTGAAAAATCAACTTAATGAAGGCTAGCAAGGAGGCCAGCACTTCGGGGGAGCTTGACGGCCAGGGTATAGAAGTTAATGGTACCTTTGTCCTTTTGTAGAAGTCTAGTCCTGAATCATGCTTCTAGCCCTGGAAACTGTGAGGTGCAAAGAGGTCTGGATTGGGAGTCAGGGTTTGTACCCCGTGTAAATACCAAGCTTTGTGACCTTAGATGAACCCGGTTTTTGCTTTTGACCTTGGAGAAGGCACTTAGGTCTTTCTAAGACCCAATTTACCTAACTTTATAGTGGAGATAAGCAATGCCTAAATTGCATAACGGTGAGGATTGAAAGAGAGAGCATATCTGAAACTGGGTATCACGGAGTAGTCACTGAGCCCTCCTCCTAGAAGGCCCATGAGTGGCAGTGCCGGCAAGAAGAAGATAATTTAAAACTTTTAAAGCAAGAGGACACAATCAGAAGAGATGAATGAGTAGCAGCTTTCACGTTCTGCTACTTACCCTGTGTGAGTCTGGTCAGTGAATCTTTCATTAGGTATAGGCCTTGTTTTCCAACAAGGAGGCCAGTTCCCTCCTTCTGTTCTAGGGGAAAATTAGGATAAAGTGTGTGGCTTTGTATGGGTGTCAAGATCAGAAATTATGAACATCATCCCATTCAGGAAAGCAGGATGGGGAACTTATTTTTCATATAACCAAGCTCGGAGTCCCTCCAGTCCCCTTTCACCATGGTGTTTTTAGAAGGCTCTTTTCCTTGTTCACTTGAGACTGTAATCTGAGACAGGGCTAAGGAGCTTATCTGTACCTGTAGTTTTGGAAGAGAAAGGAATTGTTTTTAAAAGTTATAAGGTATCTCTAGTAAGCTTAAGTGCTATGTAATATTCCCATATAGAAGGAGCCAGAACCAAGTAAGTGTATAATATTTTTTTTTTCAGCAAAAACAAGACTTGGGGCAAAATTATTTCTATTATTATAATATTGCTACTATCACTACCTTTATTAAGTGCTTACTATGACTGTTGTAACATTTTCTCATATATTAATCCATTTATCCTCACAGCCATACTCTTTGGTACAAACTATCATTGGGGACACTGAGGAACATTTGGTCAGTAGCAGGGCTGTGATTGGAACATAAGCAGTGTGACTCCAGAGTCTGGGCTTTGAGTGAAAAAAGGTCCAAGGCCTTGAGTTTGGAGATCCAGGTTCCAATCTGATACCTTTGCCAAAACAGTTGCATAACCCTCTGAGTCCCTCCATTTCTCTGTGTTTCATCTATTTCAATTGAGAAATGAGAATAACCACAACTAACTTGAAAACCTTTGGTCCTCACATGGCATGGTGAAAGGACAAAAGGAATTAGACCCCAACTGTCTTTCTCATTTCTTCAGTAATGTTAAGGGGAATCTGAGTCATGACCCAGGGCAGTATTTTAAAATCTTGCCTTCATTTCTCATCTATACCTCTCCCATCCTGCCTGTGTCCCAGAGTGTTGCTCTCTTTTCTCCTCCCTCCTTTTTTTTTTTTTTAAGGGCAGATAAAGTCTTATTTTATTGAATGACTGATCTTATGTAACTGCCAAGGCCATTATGTACAGACAAGAGATGGGGACCTTTATTCTTTATTTCTTCAGCTCTTCCCCATTGGATAGAGTTGTGCTGATGTCCTTCTCCTTGGTCTGGAGCTGCCTTTCACAGCACTTGTGCTTCCTTGATATTAGACCTGAGGGCCTCAGCTTGGTCAACAAAGAACATTTTGCAAGCCTAGTCTTTGTTCAACTTGCAGATGTGCCCCTTGAGAATCTGCTCGTGCTTGAACACATTCCCCTTCATTTTCTTTTCTTCCTTCCTTTCTTTCTTTCTTTCTTTCTTTCTTTCTTTCTTTCTTTCTTTCTTTCTTTCTTTCTTTCTTTCTTTCTTTCTTTCTTTCTTTCTTTCTTTATGGGGGTGGTTCCCTGGCTGGGAATCAAACTCAGGCTGTGGCGTTGAAAGCGCTGAAGCCTAGCCACTACACTACCAGGAAAACCCCTCCCCACTTCATTTTCAGGGACAGGCTGTGATCCATGTGGCAATCAATCTTAGATTCACGGTGTCTCCTATGCAGCCAGTGCAGAATTCTCACGCTCTTCATCCAGGTTACCTTCTCAGGCATTCGAGCACTGGCTTACCTGTGTGCCAGCGTGCCTGCCCTTTGGCAGGCCCAGGTGTTTTGCAAGCATTGAGCCTGGAAATGGACAGTCACAGGCTTCCAGATGATCAGCCCATTTTGATCAGCTTCTGGATCTGCCAACAGGAGTCATACTGACTATTTTATTGGTCTCATTGAGGTCCAAGCAAATCTTCTTTTTGTCAGAGCAAAGAACACCAAAGGTGAGCCTCTTCTGAAGCCTGGGCATACTCCATGACTGTAGTGATGAAAGAAAAGCTCGTAACTGGGCTCTGGATCTGCCCCCAAGCTTGTCCTTTAACTCTGGAGTGAGGCACTTTGTTCTGTAACCTGTTGCCCTTATCTTGACCACCTTCTGTCCCAGTCACATTCTCCCTATTTTCTTTCACAAAAGTGAGGGACTGGTAGAGTGGGAGAAGTTAAGTGCACAAAGAGAAAGCTTCCAGAAGAGGTGGGAGTGGGAGGTGGGCAGTGGATATTGGATGGAGGGCTAATTTTACCTTCCCATCTTGTGGAGGATTGAGGAAGGAATTGATGAAGGAATAGCACTAAGTCTTACAAATAAGGGTCAGGTTTTATTACGTGTCCTCAATAAGCACAATTTCTTCCCTGCTCTGTGACACACTATATCAGTGGTCCCCAACATTTTTGGCACCAGGGACTAGTCGTGGGAGACAATTTTTCCACGGAAGGTGGGGGTTGAGGGGAGATGCGCATGCACAGTTCACAATAGGGTTCATGCTCCTATGAGACTCCAAGGTGGTAATGCAAGTGATGGGGAGTCGCTGTAAATACAGACAGACAAGTTTCACTGGTTCCCCCACCACTAACCTCCTGCTGTGTGGCCTAGTTCCCATCAGGCCATAGACCAGTACCATGGCTAGGGGGTTAGGGACCCCTGCATTAGATCATTAGAGCAACGAGGGTGTGGTAGGCAGTCACACCCATAGGGGACTGTCATCTTCTTGAGGTCAGGGATCTGTTCTTCCTCACTGCTGTGTCTATAGTGCCAAGTACAGTGATGGCAGATAGCAGGCACTCTATAAATATTTGAAAGAATAAAGAAAGATAGAAACTCAGGGATGAGTCTGATGCATTTAAATTTTCATCCTAACAGTTGACCTTTCCAGTCCATGAAGTGAGCCATTTAGCAACATTCTTCAGAATACAGAGTGTCTCTGGCCATGGCATTCATTCTTTCTCCATCTGTTGAGGAATTTCATCTCCTTTCAGAGTTACACGAGGAGGCCTTTGGGATATACTCCACACATGGTGTAAATGGTATTTTATTTAAAAAGAATATAACAATATCACCTAGATTTGGCAAACATCTTAAAAAGAACTTAATTTGGAGATGGCTTCCTGTTTTTGTTTTCCTCTTTGACAGAATGCTTGTAATAGATGACATTAATTCAGTTCCCTGACGCACATAAAACCTAGCAGTATTCAATATCTGGCTTGTTTGCTTTTATTCTTTAAGACTCTGAAGGGAGTTGACATTTTGTTTCATTCATTCACAGTCTCTTTTTTCATATCTAATGAACACACTCCACAACAATGGTCCTCAGATCTCCACCATCTGCAGGGGATGGCATGTAGGTCATAGGCTAAGAACAACACCACATCAGTATTGAATAAAAAAGGGAAACTTCAAAGGCAGAGCTGGATATGAGGTCTATGCTTTCAAGACCTTGTAGCTAGTTCCTCCTGTTTATTATTTTTTGTTCGATTGGAAGATAATGTAGTATGTCATTCCATAGTCCATGACCTGTGGTCAATTCCCCACAGAGGAGCCAGATTGGAGACTATTTTTGTGAGCCTCTTGGTCCTAGTTGGGAAATAATAAAAAACAAGAAGGATGGGAACAAAAGATGTCTGAGGAGAGGGAGCAAAGTCCTTTATTATTGAGGAAGACGATCTTGGGGGCTCAGCCAAGAGTCTTTTTATCTGGATGGTGATAATAATAATTATTCTCTCTGTAAATAATGTAGGCAACAGGGAGATTTTTGTTAGTTTGCTTTTCTCTCCCTGGTCAATTGCACTGTATTTTCCTTCATCATTCTGGTGGGACAGTAAGACTCATCTCCATACCGCCATGATTCGAGTCCATTTCTACCTCAGAATAACCCAGGCATCTACTTTTTAAAGTGTTGAGCTAATGCATTAAGTCTTAATGGAAAAAAATTTTCTCCTAATATAGGTCCTCTCTGGGCTATGAATAATTAATGTCAATTTATAGCTCAAGGGATGTGGCAGAGGAATCAATATGGTAAATTAACATCTACCTCCCGCCCACCCAACAACAAAACCTTTTTTCTCCCAGTATAATTAAGCCTCAGAAAGGCCTATACCCTCTTTTAGAAAATCTTACACATCATTAACATTAGTTTTGTTTTTATTGCATTTTACATTTTATTAAATATTATTCGTAAGAGCTGGAAGCCACAGAGGAGTGGTCCATGCCCTGATGGACCTGTAAGTGGAACGATTAGGAAGATACAGCTCTTACTGCCATGGGTGAGACTCTGACAAGGCAGAGGGAATAAAATGAAAAGATGTCAGGATATATATATTCTGAAACAGTCCTCCTCTTGCCCTTCCTCCACCCGGTTTTTAAGAAGGAGATGGAGAAAGTTGTTCTTGAAACATATGTCTGCACAGCAAAAGAATGCTCAAGCTTTTGGCCATGATGGTGACCATGCTGTGGTACCAACTTTTATTGTCAGGAGAGTCTTATCTTCATATCTCAAATTTTAAGCAATGCCTGAATAGGGCTCTGGCATGTTTTGCCGTGTATTTGACAGGAATAGGGATTGCATTGACGGTCTCAGTCCTGACATTCCGAAATTTCCCATTTACCCAGGTCTCTCTGCATCAGCTCTCACATTGCCAGCTCTGGCCAGCCTCTTCTCGAGCAATCTCATCCATCATGGGAACTGTCAATTGGGTGCCTTTGAGGCCTGGGGCTTGCTGAAGACGTTCTGAGGACAATGTCATCTGTCACATATTATTACTAGTTTTCCTAAATCCTGTTGCTAGGGAGGAACAATTCTGGCCTAGGGGAAGGT
The DNA here is from genome assembly GCA_004026885.1 of Lyroderma lyra. NCBI lineage: Eukaryota > Metazoa > Chordata > Mammalia > Chiroptera > Megadermatidae > Lyroderma > Lyroderma lyra. The sequence continues at coordinate 138,314 of PVJL010001582.1, read as the reverse complement.
TCATAGAATCAGAAAAGAGCCTAGGATTTCTAGCAAGTTTGATTTCCTTGGCTGAAGCTTGCACTACCTTCCCATTGTCATCCTATTGATCCCCAGACTGAGCCAAGGGCGAATCATACATCTTAGCAGCCTTTAAAGAATTTTCTGCCGCGTGTGGAAAGAGACTTGAGAACAAATTAATGTGCCTCATGGTTATAAGACCTCCAGAGAACCACAGGCTGGGGGAAAGTGTGCAAAAAGGAGAGTGTTGGGAAAGGCTTTTTCAAGGAGGTGTTTGATTGTGTGTCTTCTAAAATAAAGTGCTAGGTGACAAGGGAGACCAGGAGCAGGAGCCGGTGGGCAGGCCCAGGGGTGTGGCTCAGTCCTGGGTCTTGGCAGAGCTTACTTACTTGTTTCCTCCTTGAGCCTGAAGTTGGGACTTGAAACTGGAAAAACTCTCAGGTCGGAGGTAGATTTCTTTGCAGGCTTCAAAGTAATCCACGGTCCCTCAAATCTTCAAATCTCTCTGGGAGGTAGTGATTCCTGTGGTTACAAAGATCCCTTTCAGGGCAGGAGCTTTGGATGACTCCCATCCTGCCTTGAGTTCAGGCACTGTCAGGTGGCTGCTTTCCTTTGTCAGCCATGCTAGAATATTCTCTCCAGTAACTGCTTTAGCCAATGCTCCACCTTGTTGGAAGTCTACCTGAGATCATTACCCTTGCATTTCCATTTTCTGGAATGTTGATAATTGACTAAATTGAACCTTTCACTACAAACGTCTTTGAAAATTGTAACATGGTTTCAGAAAGCGTAATCTCTCATAGACATGGTTCTCTGGTTAAGGTCTTCTGCTGGATGGACACCTGCCAGGTTTTCTGGTGCCCAGATGGCTGTGCTGGCTAGCCCACATCTGCGTAATACTAGGACTCACCCCTCCTCCTTCAGAGTACCCACTCCTCATTCCTGGAGTTTCCAAAGGGGAGCCCACATACAGCACACAACCGCTGGCCAACTTCAGTCCAATCCCATCCCATCTCGCCCTCCTTTCCCTGGAAGTGTGGATTCTAGAAGCAGACCAACTGCACCGAATTCTGCCTACAACACATACTAGCTACGTGGCCTAGGCAAGTCACTTCCTCATTTATGAAACCCAGAACAATACATTTATATAGAAGGTACAGTGAAATAGTATTTGTAAGACAACTATCTGATACAGGGCTGCCTGGAAAAAAAAATCCAACCATAAATACCTCTGTTTTTTATATTACCTGGCTGGGTACTTTGTAGACAGCACTTGTACAGCAGAGCTTAATACATGTTAAGTATTCTTTTTCTCACTGTTAGCACCATTGCTGTCACAACCCACATCCACTTCCTGTAAAGTTACAGGGTGAAGTCCCTTTCTTGCTGTACAGGCCAATATTTCTATCCAGAGAGCAGCCTCTGAAAGCTTCCCAAGTGTTCCACCCTTGGGGCACCGCGGTTACCATTTTCCTGCCGGACAGCGAGTCAACGCGTTCGTGCCCTTGACCTGAAGAACCTGACTTATAGTTGGAGTTTCACAACATCCCTCATGCACAGCTTCTGGCCTTTACTCTGACAACCAAAGGTACTTAAACCCAGTTCAACTTCACTGGCCCTTCACACCAAAATCTCCCCAAATCTCCTCTTTCTTCCTTCAGTTAGGAAACCAGAGTTCCCATGAATGAGACAGAGACAGAGACAGAGACAGAGACAGAGAGAGAGAGAGAGAGAGAGAGAGAGAGAGAGAAAGGGAGAATTTGGTGGGGTGTGGGAGGGGAGGGGGATGTGGAGGGAGAGAAGTGTGATTTACACTAGCAGCTGCCAAACAAAAATACAGTAATGTTCATCATTCTATTATTAGAGGAATCATTTGGCACCACTGGATTTATTTAGTTTTTCCCTTTAAAGCAGATTCTTAGAATAGAGATTTTTAACATTTTGGAATTCAAATTCCCAGTTCTTTCAAGGGTGTTTTCAGTCTGAATTTATTTCGGATTCCTCATTTGAGGATTCATCCCCATCTCAGTTATGTGAGCATCGTTTTGGCCAGTTGCATGTGGCACCCTCAGAGGTGAAATCTGCAGATAACTTTGAGAAAAAGAATATGGAATGATATCCTCAGACTTGGCACTGTATCATGATTTTTCAGCCTGAAAGGGTGACAGTGACCTAGGGGGATGGGCTGAAAGGCTATGGGATGAGGGTTGAAAGGTGATTTGTTTCACTTCTGCTGAACCCTTCTATCCAGGTGTCCACTATTGAATCTTGAGACAGTTTGAAGCTAAATGCATAAATAAGTGCCTTACCCATTAGTGGTCGTGTGCTTGCTTTTATTGTTTGATTTGTTTAATTTTGTAGGTTTGCATTTTAAAAGCTTGTTCCACCAGAGGGACAAAACAATCAGGTTAAGTTTCCAATGGATGTCAGAACTCAGGGCCCATGGACGGACAGAACTAGCAAACTTAGACCCTTACGGAGACAAAAACCAAAGCTGTTTCATATCCTTATAAAAATAATTCCAAAGATAAGTCTTTGATCCTTAAGTATGTAAATGGTACAACCTTTTGGGAAAACAATTTGGCAGTTTCTTAAAGTTAAGCCTATGCTTATCTGATTTAGCCATTTTAGTCCTAGATATTTACTCAAGTGAAATGAAAGTCAAAGTTCATACATAGACTTGTACATGAATGTTCACTGTTGTTTATTTGTAACAGCTCCAAACTGTGGAAAAAACCCAAATGTCCATAAGCCAATGAATGAACAAGCCAATCATGCTATATAATGGAATACTACTCAGCAACGAAAAAGAATGAACTCTTGACACAAACAACAATATAGATTAATTTCAAAATAATTACACTGAGCCAAAGATGCCAAACCCCTGCAACCACACAAACACAAATAATACTGAGTGATTCCATTTATATAAATTTCAGACAAATGTAACTTAATCTGTAGTGACAGAAAGCAGATCAGTGGTTGCCTGAGGCTGGTGGAGGGCAGGGCAGGCAGGGTGAGAAGGAGTGATTACTAGGGGGCAGGAGGACACTTTAGGGTGATGGATATGCTCATTATTTTGATTGTGGTGATGGCTCTATGGGTGTATGCATATGTCAAAACTCATCAAGTTGTAGACTTTAAATATGCAGTTTACTCTGTGCCAGTTATGCCTCAATAAAGCTGTAAGAACAATTCTAAATAGAAGTAACTAAACTTTTAATATTTTTCCATTTCAGAGCTACCTATCAGCAAATGTTATTCTGTTTGCTGTTTTTAGTTTTTATTCAGGGAAATTCTAAAACCTTAATTCATCAGCATAACCCATTCCAGTCACATTAAACATTATCGCCTCCACTGTAATAATAATAACTAATAGTCATTGAGAGTTTTCTGTTGAACTGCAATATGCCAATGCTTTACCTATAGTATCTCATTTAATGCTCAGGAAAACTTCCTAGTGTAGGTACTGTTATTAGCTTCATTTTATAGAAGAGGAAATCAAGGCAGAAAGGTTATGTGATTAGTCCAACACAACTGTGGAAAGTCCTGATTCAAAAGCATAAACAGTCCTACTCCTGGGCCTCTTTCTTTTTTTCACTAATAGGACATAACTACAAATTTATTTGACAGAAGCAAAGAATTAATGCAGAAACAAGGGCATGTCACTATAACCCTGTAGCTGTTTCCCATGCTCTTTGTTTGGCTTCCTGGCCCTCTGTCACACTAATTCTTTGTTTCAGCTTTTAATTCCCCATAGCATAGTCTTCCTGCCTGCTTTCTAGATTTCCTGTTGCCCTGCTTGTCTTCCCAGATGCAGGGCATGTTGCCTTTGAAGTCCTCAGTGCCTGCTCCGTGCAGAGAGCTTTGTCTGATGCCTTACTCTGCTTTGAATAGATACGTCTACCTGATTTTTCAAGTAGAAGAGATCTGTGGACAAGGAAAAGATGCATCTGGTTCAAGATCGGGATCTGCATCAAAAATCTTTGCAAGAAATACAGAGTAAAATGAGAGGTAGATAGACAAAATAAGAGGGGTCAGGTCAGGGACTCAGGCAAAACCCAGGATAAGAGGCATCTGAGCAGTAGTACTAACATTCAAGTCCACAGAGCAAGAGGGCATAAGCGGGCCCTGCTGAGTGCTGGGCAGGTGTAACTGGCAGGAGAAGAAATCAGGGTTAACAGAGAAACCTCCGAGGAGCCCCCTGAAATGCGTCCTTCAAGAGGCAAGCTGTCCACCCATGGATCTAGGAACTGATGGACCCCGGGCCCTGGGGCCAGCTTTGCCTGGGTTGACAAGAATTGCCAGAAGGCCCCAAAAATATGGCTTCACAGTCTTTTCACAGTTCTTCCAGTCTCCCAGATTGTTTTGATTCTCTCTGTCTCTCTCTCTCTTTCTTATTTTTAATCCATAGGAGAAAAAAGTGATTTCAATAAAAGTCATACGGCGGCCTCTTCTCAGGCTAAAATTCTTTGATCTTTTCTCTAAACAGAAGAAAGTAACCTTTCTACTCTTAAATGATTCCAAATGGTTTCCAGTCTCTAGTTGAACAAATAAAAATCTCAGGTAAATATAATACCATGGTTCACCCCTCCATTTATTTGTTCAAACACTTATTGAACACTCACCAATACTAGTATCTATTCCAGAAATGGAAGGTACCAAAAAAAATTCCCAGTAATCGACTACACTGAATCCACAGTCCAGAAAAGGAAACAATTAAATGACAGTGATTCCTGTGCACAAGCATTTAGGGAACCTCAAAAACAAATATTTAAGGCAGGAGTGGGAGTACAGGGGAAGAGGAGGTTGAGGTTCAAAGAATCTTCCTGAAGGAGGTGACACCAGAAGTGAGAAGAGGGTCATTCCTATTATGTTTTCTTAGCAACTCAGAGCTTCCTTTGATAGAGCTTGGAGACTAATATCTCAAATACTGCCAGGATAATTTTCTGGAAGCCCTTGTAGAAATCTATTTTTATAAAACAAAAAAACAATGTAACTTAAGCAGAATGAAAACTCAACAGGTTTTTAAGCATTGACTTAAAACGGTTTCCTAAGAACAGTCCACGTAGAGAGCTTGCGATCCAAGCACCTGGAATGTCTTCAGGAATTAATGCGCTGCAGGATGAGTCGGTAAATTAACAGCTTTAGGGAAAACGGGGGTGTTCATTCACTTAATCCATCAATCAATCGTCAATATACTCCTAACCAGGCATGGTAGTAGGCACTGGGGATTCAGAAATAACTAACTTATTTACAGATAGGCAATAAACATATGTTAATCTATAGCTTGCCTTTCTGGAAGATGTTTATCTCGGGCCACAATGGTCACTTGTCACTGTTGTCAAAGCAATGCCACTGTTTCAGGTTGTTCTAACCCAGCATGATTTCACTCTTTGGTTATTACCAAAACAGTACATACTGACAGAAAAACCTTGTCACAAAGACATCTATTTCCTAAATGTTTGTGAAGAAGCAGGAGAGATAAATAAGATCTGATGAACAGCAAATTTGTAAATGCTGCTGCTTGATGATTTTATGTAATGAAAGATTACCTTGTGTGTATCAAATAATCATCACATCTTAAAATTAGTTTTAAATAAGTTCTCTAAGTCCTTAAATAAATCAGCCTTTGAATAATTGATATCCTTTCTGAAAAATCTATTTTACCTATCAGTGTCAAAGGGCATATCCATTTCATTGTTCAATTAAGGACACTGAGCTGCCAGTTTTATATGCTTGCGGGTATGGTTTTAATGCTCTGTGCTAATCTACTATACATCAGGTTGGAAGCTTATCTTGACAGGAAAACTTGGAGCAGGCCTTTTGGAGTGATTTTGGCACTATATGCGGGAGTGGGAAATGCTCACAGGCTGCAACCAAGTCTGGCTTTGATGCTGTGGGAAAGGCAGCCACTGGCTGGGAGATGATTAGTACAGGAAAGTCCTGGGCCCTCTGTGAGGGGCCTGCAGGATGGCACTGTGTACCGAGAGGGGGCAGGATCACGGAATTATGTGTGTTTTCATGAGAACTGTGAGGAATGGCGGGTACACAAGCCAAGTTAGAAAAAGAACACTACCACTGAGCCCTACCGTCACTGTCTTCCTGATCCAAAACTCTTCATGAGCAAAAATAGGATGCCAAGTGAGGAAAGAATACTTACTTTGGAGAGTTTTAAATATAAAGCCTAGAAAAACCCTTAGGCACAGGTGTACCTGCTTTTGTGAGTATGTCAAACCAAAACGGGGCATAAAATGACCCTCCATTGTCTTAAAGAGTTTTCAATCTATTCTATGACATACGATATATGGTAAAATACATATATAAATGCTTTTCTTTCTATGGGCCTGTTTGGTGAGAAAAATTGCTTTCTTTCCTTTCTTCTTTTCTTCTTATGTTTTTGGTGAGAGGCTTGGTTTTGCTTTTAATATACTTAAAAACTCTGAGCTCTGTCCCTGACAAATACTTAGCAATGCTGATTTTTGCAAAGAAAGACAACGATGGTATAGATAGTTCAACTCAAAGTTAGAAAGAAAAAGTGCCAGGGACTGTGATAACTTCCTTTGTTGTTATTCCTGGAAGCTGTGCATCTCTCTTGGAAAAATGGAGAACTTAGGACTGTTTGCTCCACTTGACTCAGAAGTCTAGGGTAAAAATGAAATTTGATTAAATGTGGAAAATACGATTTCACATTTCCCGCCTCCCCCAAATGGAGAAACTTTTATAAAAAAAGAATCTTCACACAATGAAGCACATTAGACCCCACAGATGGTGATCCTACAGGATGAGTCATGAACTGTGCACAACTGAAAACTGAGGCAGCTTTTCAGCTGAGGCACTGTGAAGGTGACCTGTCTTTATGCAGGAGTGTGGGGAGAGGAGCTGTAGTTTCCTCACCCTTCCAGTTATGGGAGCAGTGCTGCGTGATATAGAAAGAGCTACAATATCATTCAATTGTCAATTCCTTCACAGCCCAAAGCATGCTTTTGTTTTTGATCTCCTGACACCTAGCATGGTTTCTAGCACACGGTAGGTGGTCATCGTTAAACTAAACTGGGTTAACTTCTGAGCTCCACTGGGAATATCAAATATTGAAATTAGATCCATGCTTTGACTGAGAGCAAGAGGCAGAAGCTATAAAAGGAGTATTGACCATTTGCGAGGAGATAAAGAAAAGACCCTGGTGAATGAGTGGCTAGAGGACACTCCTGAGATGTTGGTGGCACATGATGGCCCACAGAAACAGTGTTCTAGGGAGGGCTCTTTCCAGTGCAGCGTAAGTGAGAGAAGCTTCAGGTTAGGAGTTACCTTACAGGTAGCTCAGGGATGCCCAGAAGCATATGGAGAAAATGCTGATTAGCACCTTCAGGCTAACAGCTCTAGCACTGGGCAAGTCTACCATTTGGAGGCAGTTTTGGCCAACTCTAAGATCTGCTGTTAAGTCCTCAGAATTTTTCTGCATTCGATACCATAAAAATCTTGTAAAACTGTATCCACGTAAGAACTACTTTAGGTTTTCTCTCCAACATCCTTTTCAAGCCCCCACACCACCATTGCTCAGAGTTCTGTCCCAGTGACTCATATCTGTACTCTCCTTATAAACCTATTTCCTTTGGGTTGAAAGTTAGACAGACCAGATCATGTGGATTGAATTTCTACCAAGAACTTTGCATCAATGCCCAAGAGTGGTACAAATACTATACCCACGTGCAAGCCCAGTATATGCTTCTTGGCTAGACTTCAATGTCTACTCTCATATCAAGACCTCCTTTTGCAGGAAGAGAATGATCAGACAACTTTGAGTACTAACCTGGACTGGCTACTAAAAAAAGCAGATTGTCAGGGGAACTGGGGTGTCCGAATCTTTTTTGTACCATAGCTCAGATACATTTGTTCCATTTATTTTTCTCTCGCAAGCCTGTTGTTGATCCTTGGAAAGTGGTTTTGTTTTGATTATTTGTTTAACTGTGAAAGCTTCAGAGGGAGTTTTTTATTTTTCCTTTTACTTCTCTCTTTCCCCCTCCCTCAATTCCCTCTCCTCCCACTTTCCCGGAAGCAATTCTACCTCTAACTGAGAAAGCAAGTATAAGAAGGGGAGTGTCTTTCAGCCTAGTGATGCTTCAGGACATAGATTAGAAATAGCAAGCAGTATAAATATAAAAAAGAACCAAGGAAGTTTTCTATTAATACTATGTTAAATTATCACATATACAGTGGATTAAATCAGTGCAAACTTATCGTTTCACATTTATGGAGATCAGAAGTCTCAGAATCAAGAAGGTGTCAGTAGGGCTGCATTCCTCCTGGATGGAGACTGTAGGGGAAAATTCCTTTCCTGAGTTTCCCAGCTTCTAGGGGCTGCCTGCATTCCTTGGGTTATGGCCCTTTCCTCCATCATGAAAACTAACCATATAGCATCTTCAAATCTCTGTGTCTCTTTCTGACCTCTGCTTCCCTCATCACCTCTCCTCTGACGACTCCCCTGCCTCCCTCATTTCCTTATAAAGACCCTCAGGATTACAATGAACCCACCCAAATAATTCAAGGTAATCTCCTCATATCAAAATTATTAACTTCAGCACATCTAAAAAATCACTTTTGCAATGTAGATTAACATATCCACAGGTTCTTGCGGTTAGGACATGAATATGTAAGTATTTTGGGGGCATCATTACAGGGCTCTTCTTGATATGTATGTACTCTTGGTCTTCTGTTATGCCTTTAATTTACGTACATTGTAGGTCCTAGAATTCTGAAGAAATTTAGTTAAAGATTTTATCAGATTTTAACCAATTAGATTCATTCCACATTTTATTGAACTTATTATATACAAAACAATGCGTTAGATGCCAAATAATTATAACTCTAAAACAACCACGTGTGAGTAGCATCTTGATTTTTTTTTCTTTTTCTTTTTTTAAATGATGGAGGTGATATACAATCTTCATTTATTAATCTTTTTCTATTTATTTTTTAATTAAATTTATTCGGTTGACATTGGTTAGTAAAATTATATAGGTTTCAGGTGTACAATTCTATAATACATTGCTTATGTGTTACATTGAGTGCTTACTAGCCAGAATCCTTTCATTACCATGAATATTTACATTTAAAGTAATTGTTAATAGCTATGTAGTCATTGCTATTTTATTAATTTTATTCATTCATTTATTCATTCATTCAGGTCTTAAAGAAGTACCTTTAATATTCCTTGTAATACTTGTTTGGTGGCAATGAACTCATTTGGCTTTTTCTTGTCTGGGAAGCCCTTTATTTGTTCTTCAATTTGAAACAATAGCTTTGCTGAGTAGAATAATCTTGGTTTTAGGTCCTTGCTTTTCATTGCTTTCAATATTTCCTACCAATCCCTTCTGGCCTGGAAAGTTTGTGTTGAGAAATCAGCTGATAGTCTTAAGGGAGCTAACTGCTTTTCTCTTGCTGTTTTTAAGATTCTCTCTTTGTCTCTAACTCTTGGCATTTTAATTACGATTTGTCTATGATGTGTCTTGGTATGGTGATTTATTTGTCCCAACCAAATGAATCATTGAAGGGTTCATTTGTTTGGGGCTTTCTGCACTTCCTGGGCTTGTATGTCTGTTTCCTTCACCAGGTCAAGGAAATTTTCTGTCATTATTTCTTCAAATATGTTTTCAATTCCTTGCTCTCTTTTCTCCTGGTATCTCTATGATGCAAATTTGGTATACTTGTCCCAGAGGCCCATTAAACTGTCCTTGTTTTGGGGGATTTATTTTTTCCTTTTTGCTATTCTGATTGGGTGTTTTCTGCTACCTATCTTCTAAATGACTGAATCAATCCTCTGCTTCATCTAATCTACTCTTATTTCCTCTAATGTATTCTTCATTTCAGTTATTATATTCTTCATTTCTAACTGGTTTTTTTTTTCTGTTTTCTATCTCCATTTTTCTGTTTCCTATCTCTTTTGCCCTGAGATCAGATCATTGAGCATCCTTACAACCAGTGTTTTGAACTCCGCATATTGTAGATCACTTGTCTCCATTTTGTTTAGTGTTTTTTTTCTAGGTTGGTGCAAAAGTAATTGTGGTTTCACACCATGCATTTTAAATCATTATAAGTAGGCTCAAACACTTCCTTATTAATCAAAATAGGAACTATTACAATCAACACATTTTAGCCAATGGAAATAAGTTTGTTTATTCCTGTAGAGTAAAATTCGTGCTTTGAGATTTGACGAATTCTCGGAAAGCATTTTCTGCATCCCGCTGATTGTAGAAGTGTTTTCCCTGCAAAAAGTTGTCAAGATGCTTGAAGAAATGGTAGTCAGTTGGCAAGAGGTCAGGTGAATATGGCGGATGAGACAAAACTTCATAGCCCAATTCATTCAACTTTTGAAGTGTTGGTTGTGCGATGTGCAGTCAGGTGTTGTTGTGAAGAAGAATTGGGTCCTTTCTGTTGACCAATGCTGGCTGCAGGCACTGTAGTTTTCAGTGTTTCTCATTGATTTGCTGAGCATACTTCTAAGAGATAGTGGTTTCACAGGGATTCAGAAAGTTGTAGTGAATCAGTCCAGCAGCAGACCACCAAACAGTGACCATGACCATTTTTTGGTGCAAGTTTGACTTTGGGAAGTGCTTTGGAGCTTCTTCTTGGTCCTACCACTGAGTTGGTCATCTCTGGTTGTCACATACAATTCACTTTTCATTACACTTCACAATCCAATTGAGAAATGGTTCATTGCTGTTGCATAGAATAAGAGAAGATGACACTTCAAAACAACGATTTGTTTTCTATTTCTGGTCAGCTCATGAGGCATGCATTTACTGAACTTTTTCACCTTTCCAATTTGCTCCAAATGCCAAATGACAGTAGAATGGTTAATGTTGAGTTCTTTAGCAAATTCTCGTGTAGTTGTAAGAGGATCGATCAGCTTTGATGGTGGTTTTCAATTTCTCGTTCTCGACTTCTGATGGCTGGCCACTATGCTTCTCATCTTCAAGGTTCTTCTCTCCTTCAGAAAACTTCTTGAACCACCATTGCACTGTACATTCATTAACAGTTCCTGGACCACATGTGTTCTTGATTTTGTGAGTTGTTTCCACTGCTTTATGACCAATTTTGAACTCAAATAAGAAAATCGCTTGAATTTGCTTTTTGTCTAACATTGTTTCCATAGTCTAAAACAAATAGCAAGTAATAAGTCAGTAGTAAATAAATAAATAAATAAATAAAGCAAGACACACACATTAAAATGATGTGTAACATAACCACATTTAAGAATGTATTCCAATATCAAATGGCAAATTTCAACAATGCTAAAATAGCAATTACATTTGCACCAACCTAACACTGGAGCTTTGTTCCGTTATTTTATTTGGGACATGTTTCTTTGTCTCTTCATTTTGGCTGCCTCTCTGTTTTTGTTTCTATGTAATAGGTAGGGCTGCTATGTCTCCCAGACTTAGTAAAGTGGCCTTATGTAGTAGTTGTCCTGTAGGGTCCAGTGGTGCATTCTCCCTGTGAGTTTTATGTGCACTTCTGTTGTAGTTAAGCCATGGTTGCTTTTTGGACATCAGTGGGAGGGATTGACCCTTGGACTAATAGGGTGTGAGAACTTGCCATGCCTAGAGTTGTGGTGCAGGGGCTCACCTTACAGAGCAGAATTTGATTTAGTAGGGCTCTGGTGCCTACCCAGTCTGCCTTTTGGGTGCATCATACCTGGAGTTGGCTGGGTAATGTTCCGACTTATCTGAAGCTGGCCCCTGGGTGCCAGTCCCAGCGCCTCCTAGAAGGGTACAATGCAGCCCAAGTTGACCTGCAGCATGTGCCCTTCCTGGGGTCATCTGGAATGAACAACAAAGCAATTCACAGGTTGCCACCTGCACTGAGTTTGGAGGTGCCTTGAGAGGCCAAGCTATGAACCAAGGCTGGCTGTGGCTAGTGCAAGATTTGGGCTGCTCAGCCAGAGTTATGGGACACTCTGAAACCAGATGCTGCTTGTTTGGGTTCTGTGAATCTTTGAGAGATTTCAGGGAAGTCTGCAGCATAAACCAAGCAGCAGTTTGTACAAAAAAGCCACTGGAAATTGAAGAGGACTCAAAGAAATGAAAAGATATTCCATGTTTATGGATAAGAAGACTTAATATTGTTAAAATGGCCACATTTCCCAAAGCAATATACAGATTTAATGCAATTCCCATCAAAATCCCACAAACACTTTCACAAAATAGATTTAAAAATTATCAGATTTATATAGAACCACAAAAGAATAGCCAAAGCAATCCTACATAAAAAGAATAAGGCTGGAGGTATCACACTCCCCTATTTCAATTTATATTACAAACCATCAGTAATCAAAACCACTTGGTATTGGCAGAAAAACAGACACACACACCAATGGGACAGAATTGAAAACCCAGAAATAAATGCACAAATGTATGGATAAATAATTTTGATAAAGGAGCAAAAAAAAAATGGAGAAAAGAAAGTCTCTTCAGTAGATGGTGCTGGGAAAATTGGAAAGCCACCTGCACAAGAGAACTGACTCTGGGTAGCAAACACATAATGCAACACATAGATGATGCACTGTAGAGTTGTACATCTTGAACTTATGTAATTTTTGCTAACCAAGGTCACCCCAATAAACTTAACAATTAAAAAAATTAACAAATAAAGACACTGGATTGGGTGTGCCCGAAAGTGGGGTGGGACAGGGAATCACTAGGTCAGGGTGAAGGAAACGTGTTAGCCAGGTCAATGGAGACTCAAATATGGCAGCTGCCTGCCTTTGCATGCCAGGAGAAGGGAGGGCTCAACAAAGCAACAATGCCTTCTGCCAGCTTCTCCATCCAGGAGAAAGCTGCCCCTCCAGCCCTTGCCCTGAAGCCAGACAAGTCAATTTCTTGCTATATGTCCCTGATGCCTTTCAAGCTGTTTCTCCAGCACTAGAGCTCAGAGTGAGTGAGCCCCTCAGCAAGTAAGTCTGTGTGTGGGCCTTTTAAGAGAATCACTAGGGACTGCAGCTGCCTTTCATTTTATTTAACCACAATATCTGATGGTTTTCACAATCAGAATTTATGGGGACTTCTCCCCCTGGCACTGAAACCCTCGTCTGGGAAGCCTGGTGTGGAGCTGGGATCCTTTGTTTCCCCAGGAGGGACCTCTGCATCTGAGATATCCCTCCTGATATTTAATGATCACATGTTAGTGTGAAATTAGCCTGTTACACTATGCTCCCTCCTACCAGTCTTGACATGGGTTCTGTATGTGCTTAATTATAGGGCTTTGATCAGCTAGACTACAGGTGATTCTCAATGACGGTTGTTCTATAGTTTAATTGTAATTTTGATGTGGTTACGAGATGATGCAAGTACAGTGTTTACTTACTTCACCATCTTAATTGGAAATATTGGATCTCCATTCTTTAACCCATTTTCCATTTAGAAAAATAAAGTGCAGCGCGATGCCACATTCATTTAATTTTACATAAACATGCTTTTTGAGGCTGAAGCAAATGTGACTGGTTTTCAGTGTGAAAATAAAATATAAAAATTGTTCTTGGAGTTATTTCTAAATAGACCTTTTCTCTAATTCTAATGTAACAGAAATGTATATGATGCTGAGTATTTAATAATATGTTTTTATGTGGTAAATTTCAAAGCATGGAACATTGAGGGTAAGGTTAAGATTGTAATCTGTGAGTCATCTCCAGATAAATGCTGAAACCACAAGTGCCATCGGTGAGTATTCTTGGGGCAAATGGGAAATGGGTTAAAGAGTAAAAAGGGCATAATGCAAAAGGAGTTAAGAGCCCCAGATGCTCAGGGTCAAATCACCTGTTGTGTGTGCTCCAGTTATTAAGAGATGGTGCCACAGATGTCCTGGTGCTCCAGCTGAGACCACCTTGTCATGGCCTCCACACTGGCAGGTGTAAAGAAAGGGCCTCAGGACTCTACAGATTCTGGCTGATCCATATCCACTCTTCCTACACAACACTCAAAATCTAATCACCACCATCAATCTTGAAACCATCAAGACAAATCTAACTTTATTCTATAATCCTATCTATTTCAGTACCCCGAGAAGTCCAACAAGACAAGGTAAGCCCGCAACACCACAAGCTGTTGCCCAAAGAGCTCTGTTTGTCTCCTTTCATGACCTCATGCTCATCTCCCTCCCATACCACAAACACCTCCAATCAGTCTCCTGGAACTCAAAGTCAACCACGGGCAAAAACCTCTTACATCCTTAACCTCTTCGGTGAACATTCTCTTTACGGCCAAATGCCATCACTTCTGCCGTCACTGAAAAACCTGGTTCTCCCCTAAAGACACTACTTTCTCTTTCAAGTGGTACCTGCTTTCTCCCTCTCACTGTGGTGTGGAGGTAGGTTAGATGCCTCCCTTGCTCCTTGCAGGTGTTCTTCCCAATTAGAAACTCTAGCTTGGAGTCTGAAATAATCAAACTATCCAACCACCTACTTCCTTCTCCTTGCTATTGCCACTCTCCCTAATTCCTTGAACATTTGAGTTTGTGGCTCACTGTCATTGACTCCAACATTATCTGTCATAATTTTTGGTGATTTCATTATGCTTGAAGACAGTCCTTCCGTTCCCTTGCTTCTCTTGTCCTCCTTTCCTCCAATGATCTTATCCTCCACATTACCTCACTTATTTGACTCTCTTGTCATAGTCAAACCTTCACCATGACTAATAATTACAATCTCTTTATAATCTCAATTCAAGTTCCCATTCTCTGATAACCACCTCCTAAGTTTCCAGGCCCCTCTCCATTCCCAAATTCCTCCCATCCCATAGGTACTGCTCTTCATTAATGTTATCACCTTGTCACTGTGATTTGCTCTTTCATGTTCTCATATGCCTTCTTTTCTAGTTTATATTGTCTGATGTTGGAGTAGTATAAGAAAATATGGCCAAGGGTTGTATGCACATATTTGTTCAACCATTTAGAAGTCTATTACTGTTTGGGGGTTAAGGCAGAGGAGAAACACTCAAACCTGTTCCCAGATTGTCTTCTATTGTCCAGGAATTTCATATTGGCTTTACACTTACACATCCTACAGAGCAGAGTCAAAACTTGCCGAGGAGCTGGACTTTTAGGAGAGAACTTAATGCTCCCTGATACTCATATATGCCATTTTGGGGCGGGGCACAGTTTACCTCCTTACCTAAGTAGCTCAAATGTTTTTCCAACTATATAGTCCTATTTCTGAGAGAACTCAGGTAACGAGTCTTTTCTCCAAGGATTTAGTAAAGTCCTAGGGACACATCAGGGCCCCTTATGGGTGTAAGTCACTGGC
Organism: Lyroderma lyra; assembly: GCA_004026885.1. Taxonomy (NCBI): domain Eukaryota; kingdom Metazoa; phylum Chordata; class Mammalia; order Chiroptera; family Megadermatidae; genus Lyroderma; species Lyroderma lyra. Next base: position 123,019 of record PVJL010001582.1, on the reverse strand, counting down.
TATTGCTCAGTTGCCTACCCCTGAATTTGGATTTAGGAAATAGGAAAGGCTTCACACAAAGGAGGAGACATTTGAACTTGGCTTTGAAGAATTAGTAAGATTTTGCCCAAAGTGAGGAAAGAAGTCTCACTGGCAAGGAAGATAATTGCTGGCAACACTATTTTTCCTGCTTCATAATATTTAGGAAAATTCAGACCTCTACTTCTATATATTTATACATCATATATTTGTAGCTGAAAGTAAATATGATTAACTAGATAAAACCCAACTTTGTAAATCCTCTTTTTTATGTGCAAAGTAGGAGGTTTGATTTATTTACATTTTTAATTAAATGAAAATTACAGATAAAAGATGCTATACCACTCATCTTCCCAGGAAAAGAAAATATTGCAATGTAATTAAAAGGACGCCTCAAATTATAATTAGATTTGAAATTTAATTATGACTAGAATACTTCATCCTTATGCACACTGACACCTTGTTGATACATAACCTTTAAAATATTTTTATTATATTTACTCTAAGATCTTAATCTGTGGACTAAGAAGTATTAGAAATCAGTACAGAATATGATGTGCTATATTTTTCTTGAAAAAGTACTCTGATTTACAATTCCTGTTTTGACCATTGCTGAATCTCAGTACTAACTTACAGCTGAAAGACACTTTAAAAATCTCTAGCAGATATGGGTTAGCATGATTTTTTTAGCTACAGAGAGCATCCTTTGCTTCATACGTGATAGACATACTGTACTCTGATTTGAAAGGACTACAAGAATTCCTATGCATATTCAAGAACCACATTTTCCAGAAAGAAACTCTTCTTATGGAATGTCAACTCACCCTCTCTCTCTCTCTCCCTCTCTCTCTCTCTCTCTCTGTGTGTGTGTGTGTGTGTGTGTGTGTGTGTAAATGTATTGCAGCTATTTGAAAGAATCTTTTCCGCAGGGAGATCTGGTTAAATACATTTGCTATAATTAACTTCCTGTGGCACCATTTGACACTTCTTGCAGTTTAGAAAACAATAACTTTCACAGTAAAAATGATTTAGTTACAGCATAATGTGCCCTGATAGAAATATTTTGAGATAAAGATCCCCAATATGCAGTTATTATTAGTGTGATTCAGAAAATACAGTATGGTAAAAATTATTTGAAGAATTGCCACTTTAGCTTATCTTGTGTCAACAAATGCACTTACATTCATTCATGAGTTGAAGTCTGAATTTATAGACTTTTTGGAAGTCTTTATTTTAAAATACTTGTTTGTTATTAAACAATTCAATAAACATAGTGTCAAAAAACTTACCATGTGCTAGGTCGGTATTTCCTAAATTTTGTATAGTATGTGGTAACTATAATTTAATGTTATTAAATTGATTGGTCTTCCTAGCAGAAAAAATAAAAGGCTTGCTTTTCTATACTCATGAGGAAAAGTACAAAACAACAAAGTTTGATTCTCTGAAATAGACTCATTTTCATTCTTCTGGGTTTGAACTTACATGCCTCCCTTTCCCCTCCTTATTGAACCAATTTTCACCAAACAACTTCTCCTAGACGAACTGAATTTCTACAAATGGGCTGCCTCTGTGGTCTTCTGTATAGGCAAACCTCTCATTGAAGTCCTTATGTCTTTTGAAGGGACTTCAAAGGTCCATTGAAATCCAAAACTCTCCTTGAAGTTAAGTCAAGTTTTGCCTGTTTTAGGGCTGCAGGATTTCATCCAGAAAAGCCTAGGTGGTTAACAAGGAAAGAGCATGTTAACCTGGTTGGGTTTCATCACAAGTGGAATTTGGTCTGACAATTTTGGCTCTGTTAGGGGGTTTAAAGCATATTCAGCTGTGGAAATGATAAAAGGATTCCCCTACCTGGTTTTATAGCACAATAGCTGAAAGACCAGCAGGTATTTCTAAGCATCTTTCAGTGTACATCCCAAACTGCTACACCAGCTGGATCTTCCGTGAATGAACTAACCCTGCTGCTAAAGCATTTGACTCCCAAAGTCATTGACAGTAAAAATCCAGGTGGCTATGCAAATTGGTCATTTCCTTAAATAGTCATTTCATTTTCACTAGGTGAGCCCTCCTAATAATGACAACCAGCATTTGTGTAGCATATTTCAATTCACAGAACAACTTTTATGTATATTATCTCAATTAGTCCTCATGAAAATCCCCCGAGAGGAAGAAATGGAAGTTCAGAGAGATGAAGGGACTTGCCCAGGTGTTCGCAGGCAGTGAGGAGTGAGCCAGGATTTGAACCCAGACATTTGAAGCGCGGACACAGTGGGTTTTCCCTTAGACTAAGAGTGGCTGCTAGGTGGATGATTACTGATTCATAGATCTTAATTCAAAGAAGCAAGAGCTGCTGTGTCTTTTTTTGAGTTCTATTTCTATAGGTCCCAGAGTAAAAATAGGGTAATTTATATTTTGAGCTCTGGGCTCATATTACTAAATCTTATTATTTTTTAAGAAAAGCTGGAACTTCAGATTTTTATGGACACCATCCCAATTTTTAAATGTTTACCACTGTGTTCATTTGGGTCACTGTTCCTAACTCTTTGTCCCTTCCTGGTGGTGATAGAATTACACATCTAAAACCTTCACTATGTAACTCTTTAGGCTAGAGCTTCCCAGTAGAACAGATAGAGTACATATCACTCACCTAATTGGTTTTGGACCTAGTCATGTGACTTGGATTGCCCCACGAAATGTAAGAAAAAATGAACCATGACGTTAAGAAGTGCCTTTTATCTCCCACCCCAATTGCACTCCTGCATTTGCCTTGAAAAAGGCTCTTTCTGCAGTCCTTGATGGAGGGGCCGTGTACAGCAGACTGGAAACTTACCTGCAGTTTGCAACCGAGTAAGGTTTTAGCAGAGATGCCAGTGGGTTCCTGCTGAGGCCAGCAGAGCCCCTGCCAAGAGTCAGGCCTATGAATAAGAAATAAATGTTTGTTGCTATAAGCCATTGAAATTTGGGGTTATTTGTTATGCAGCAAATCCTGACCAATTTAGACATTAAAAATAACTGCAGCCCAAGTTAAATAAAAGATTACATGCAGCCTGGGGGCCACAGTCTGAGATATATGAGATGGATATTGAGTGTTATCTTTGCCAATTCTAGCGTTTAGATCTCTGGGAAAAACATATGTCAAATACTGGGTACGTGGAACATTTAGAGCAGCGGTTCTCACCCTGCGGGTCGCGACCCCTTGGAACCGTATTAAAGTGTTGTGGCATTAGGAAGGTTGAGAACCACTGATTTAGAGGAAAGAGGCTGTTAGTTTAAGGCCTGACACCTAAACCTCTGTGCTCCTTCTCAGGAGAGATCTATAAAGTAAGGCATATAACTAATTCAGGATGTGGGAGTGAAATGAGAGACTTTTCTTATTTACTTGGATTAATAGGGCCAGCCTACATTTTCTTCTGTCATCATTATTTTATACATAAAAACCTAATCCTTAGAGAAGGCATTTGTTTTTTATCATCCATGTTTGTTGCAGGCAAAGATGTTTAGAGTCCCTGAGAAAAGTTAGAAGATTTTGACCTATAGTTAACATTTCATTCTTCTTTAATGTTCAAAAGGAGTCCTAATTATTGAGAGACGTTTCCTATGCTTACTAGGTCTTGGGAAATGCGGTAATTTACTTTATAGAGCAAACATCACCTGGGGAATTAAATAAGATTTACTTCTCTGCAGAATTCAGTGGAAAATCAACACACAGCAGAGAGAATGGTAATAATCTCCAATCCTAGATACAAACTTAGAGATACCCCAGCTACGTAGACGTAAGACAAAGAGGGTCATTCCAGATCCTGGAATCAGCTGCCTCCCTTTAAGCAAAGCATATCTAGTGTGGATACGGCCAGGACCCTTCAACTGAGCCATCTTATTTTTATAGATGTTTTATATGATGGCAGAGGACAGTACTGAGAGCATACCTGTGCATGAATCCTCATACACTCCTCTTTGATCACTCTCAGCTTTCCTAGGCTAATGCAGCCTAGTCTACATATTTTCCGAATCTTCGAGCAATGGAACTGGTAAAAGAATCAGTTACCCAGACTTGCATCCTGTGAATCATGCTAACAGGTCCTTAGGCCAGTTACCTGATACTCCAATAATTGTTTAATTTTGACTGTGATAAATGCCATGAAGAACAAAGGCAGGGTCATGTGAGGCTGTGTTATTATAGGCTACAAGTAGAATGTGACATCAAGGAAAGATCACTGAATAAATGATATTTAAATGGACTCTTGAATGAAGGGTGAATGATATTTAGCCTGAAAAAGAGATGGGTTTATGGGATTATGTGGAATGTTAGACAGAGAGAGAGAGAAAGAGAGAGAGAGAGAGAGAGAGAGAGAGAGAGAGAGAGAGAGAGAGAGATTTGAAGATCAACGCTAATATTTTTTAAGGTTACAAGGTTTAAAAAAGTACCCCATGAGATGATTCTGGTCTCTTCCCTATGCCAAATTTAGAAAGGGTTCTATGTCATAAACAGAATATTTGAAGAGGTTAAATATTGTTGGACAAAGTGCAAAGTAAAATCAATAAGCATTATGGTTACTAGCCTGGAAATGAACATCAAACAGTCCTGGTTTAAATTACAGTTCCCTGCTTTCTAGCTTTGTGACCTGGGGCAAGTTACTTGTTTAACTTCTCCAATGCTTATTATTTTTATCTGCCAAATAGATAAAATAATGCGTATTTTAGAGTGCTGCTATAAGGACTAAATGAAGCAATAGATGTAAACTGTTTAGCATTGTGACTGTCAGATTGTGAGCATTCAGACACTGGCAGCAGAAAGTTGAGAAGGTTCTGTGGATGGTGGACCTCAGGGCACAGTAAATGAGCGCTTTAGTGAGTGATAATATTATATTTGTAAAGGTCTAATCTATGTCTATAATCAACTCGTTTATTAAATATTCAACACTGCCCTACAAATTATTTTAATTTCTCTTACATATGTTTATTAGTTTTCTAGGGCTGCCATAGCAAAGTATCATAGACTGTGTAGCCTCAAACTATAAAAATGTATTCTTTCACAGTTCTGGAGGTTAGAAGTCCAAAGTCAAGGTGTTAGCAAGGCCATGCTCTCTCCCAGACTCTGGGTAGAGTTCTTTGCCTCTTCTTGGCTTCTGATGGTGGAATCCACCTTGATGCTCATTGGTCGGCAGCTCCATCACTCCAAACTCTCCCTCTGTCCTACATGGTGTTCTCCTTGGTCTCTGTCTCTTCTGTTCTTCTTATAAAGATATCTGTTGTATTAGGTTAGGATTTACACTAATGACCTCATTTTAACTTGATTACATTTGCAAAAATCTTATTTCCAAGTAAGGCTACATTCAGAGGTACCAGGAGTTAGGATTTGAACGTATCTTTTAGGGGGACACTGTTTGATCCACCATAGTAGGTAACTGAGCAGATACAGGGAAGAGCTTGTTCACCAATGATGAGAGGACTCTTTTGTGGGAAGTTGACATTTTTAATCATAAAAGATTGGGTTGTCTCATTCTTCCCAGCATTCTAAATAGGCTTGGATTATTAAATTAGAGTTCTGAGCCCTTTAAATGTATTTTTCTTAGTTCTAAAAGTCTTTAGGATCATCTCAGGCCTTAACATTTTCTTATCTCTTATGATAAAGAAAGTGGGTTGAAGAGATCTATACTTTAAGGGAAGTTAATTATTTTTAAAAGTAATTATTCTGGAGGCAGGATTACATAAAACAATCTATTAGCTTGACTGTAGACTCTTAATGTAGCTCATTTAAATGGGTATTATTAAAAGGTTCATGATCTTTTGGTTGCTTTTAAGATTAAACCTAAGTTATAACATTGAGTGTCTGCTGTGCAGGGAGCTCCTGCATTGTTTATTCCATCAGTGTATTGGGGTTTACACGTAGAGTTTATAGTGATGAGGCCATATATACTCTCATGGAGGGATAAAAATTAATTTAGGATTTTTAAAATTAAGGAATTATCCCTCTCTGGGCCAGATACTATTTAGAAGTTTTAATCACATGTAGAAAAATATTTCATACCCACAATGAAAAAAGACAAAGGTTTTATAATACTCTTTTACTCATGGTTGTACGCATCACCTATGTAGTATTTGATACCCCATTGATGTACTCAAGCCCTGTTGTCTGATGATAGGAACCTCTCTTGCTGTTTATGGCATGACTCAGCCATAAGTACGGATGGGTGAACATAAGGTGGTACCTTCAGTCTACAGCCAAGCCCTGGCAGGGAAATTTGGGGCCACTATTCAGCAAGCAAAATAGCTAACCTGATTTCAGAACTCCCCAATGCACCCACGTCATCCATTAAAAATAAAATGTCTCCTTTAAGTTCTGCTCTCACACAAAGGCTCATTTGACCTCAAACAAAAGGGCCAAGACCTTTCTCAATAGATTAGAAAGACATATTTAAGCTGGGGATTTTCACCTGTTATTTATTCTCCCTCAGTGCAGATATTTTATGGAATGGACAGAATGATTTCAGGTGAAAAAATGTCTACAATCTGTGTTTCCTTAGGAAGGAAAAATCATTGCATGTCAGGAGCTTAAAGATTTAGTCCCTGGACAGAGATTTTCCCAAGGATTCCCTTATAAACATGGTATGAGAAGACAATACCATTCCAGCTGCTCAGCTGCATTGCCCCTGGGGGAAGATTTGTTATCTTGGAGACTTCACCTGTGGGCCTAATAGTTTACTTAGCTTGAAAGTTTTAACGTCTAAAGTTGAATTCTGGAAGGAATGGTATTGGGGTGGGGAGCTTAAAAATATAACTGTTGGTTTAATTAGAAAAAAGAAGAAATCCAGCCTTCTTTCCTGGGACTTGAGTTACCTTCATAGTTTTCCCTTTATTCCAGTCACAAGTCCTCACCATTTTATGTAAGGAGCTAGGTGAATAAAAATAACACAAAATAAAAACGTAATCACATTTTCGAGGAAAAATTTGGAGATGAGAAGTAAGGGAGAACAAGCAATATAAAGAAATAAAAGTGAAAAAACTAAAACTGGAAGGATTTCAGTTTAAATAAACACTGAAATGCATAAGAAATAAAAAGAACTGTATTAACAATGAAATAAACAGTGATAAATATGGCTAATGTGTTAAATTATGAATAAAATTTTAATTTTAATTTTTGGTAAAATTACATTAAACCATTAAGCTAGGGGAAAAAATTAGAGGGAAGGAAGAAAGGATATATGAATATAAGAGATGAACTTAAATTTGACAGATCTATAAGCATCTTTAAGGGTTTTTACAATGCTGAAAGTTAATAAAATTTAGGTAAGTGGAATGTTGTTTTCAATTTTGAAAAAATGTCCTAACAAGAAGGCCTAAGGGATGTGTTGCAGTTCATATTCCAAGGACCAACATCACCATGTGGAGCAAATCGAGTCCTGGAAGTAAAGCAACTGTAGATGTCCCACACAGTTGCCCTCCTGAGGGTGGGAATTCCTGAGGGTTTCCTTGATGTGCAGTGGGTCAGTATTTTTAGGAGAGAAGGCTTGGGCATTCGCTTTCCTTTGTTTTACTAGAAAATATATGTCTTCAATTCCAGGATCTCTTACTTGCTATGTGCAGGTAAGAATGTTATTTTATCATTCTTACCTGCACATAGCAAGTGTTAATATTTCAGTGTTTTATAGATGACACACTGAAATCAGAAGGAATTAAGTGACTGATTGCAGATTACACGGCAAATTAGTATCAGACCAGAACCCCTATACTAGGAATTCCAGACCCCCCAGGTTAGAAATCATGTCTCTAATTTTTAGCCCAGTTCTCTCTTCATGACACCTTCCTAGTATCTGATAAGGCTTCTGTACATGTTGAAATTAAAGATCTCAAAGAAGAGTAATAAAAGTGTTATAGGACTTAGAAAATGGGACTTAGTTTTGGGGAATTATTGGAGAATTGATAATCTAATTAAGCTCATTCTCAAATACATAAGAAAGCTCCATTACAAAATACAGGCAACACTGCTTCTGAAGATGGAAATAGCCCCTGTCCTGTGTTGTTAAATTTGGGCCCATGCTGTGACACAGCAAACAATTGGATGACATTGAGTATCATGTAATGTGGGCCCCTTTCTGCCCTTGAGTCCTCAGTCATTTTACCTTTCATCACCATTTTGAGAGGCTACAAAAGACACTTGGAGGCATTGCCCTGTTGGATATAATCATCCAAGACCACAGATGATTACTATTCAGCATATTATTTCCTGCTTTTATCTCTTCTCAATTCTCTGATTTCTTTGTACTGCTCTTGGATTCTGGCCCTCTGCCTTTTAGTGATTCTCTGGGTCAACATTCCATAGGGCAGCTGTAGGTCCATGAGGGAGACAGGAGGGATCTCTCAGGGAACGTGTACTGGCCAGGCAGGGGTTCTCTGCTCACCATACCTCTTGGCCAAAGAAGAACAGAGCGCAAGTGCATCCCTTCCTCAAATACACTCTACTCTCCCTGTCCCTCTTTCTCTCTGGAAAGAACCTAGGATTCTGAGGTAACACGGGAGACATTTGAAAGCACAAGACTTGCTTAGGAACATCTTGAGTTTGCTTTTTTGGTGTATTCTCAGTTCCTGGGAGAGGAAATTATGAGCTCCCATGTCTCTGTGGTAGAATCTATCCCAGAATTTCCCTCACCACAAGTATAATTAAAAAATAGAGTCCAGTGGTGTGCAGCTGTCTTTAAAGACCAACTTGGATAGTAGCTTTCTCTGGGATGAGCAATAATTATCATAAGGAAATCCAAATATTGATTGGTAGCCAAATAAAGAAGGCTCTTATATATCTGAAAGATATTAGTGCTGCATGAATTTTGTTACCATATTTAGTGTCAATATATTGTTTGGCTTGGTTGTCAAAAATCTCCAGAGTGTCTAGAAAAAGGTTGATAGATTTAGCAAATAAAAACACAAGATTCCCAGTTAAATTTTAATTTCAGATATACAACATCTTTTTTAACGTATTAATTGTATAATTGGAAATATATACCTTCTGACCATCTTTACCTATTTTGCCCACCCCCCACAACCACCAATTTGTTGGTTCATAAATTTGTTTGTTTTTAGATTCCATATATAAGTGAAATCATTTGCTATTTGTCTTTCTCTAACTTATTTCACTTAGCATGATGCCCTGAAGTTTCATCCATGTTGTTGCAAATGATGAAGCTTTCTACTATTTATGTGGCTGAAATATCTATCTATTTATCTAAGCCACGTTTTATTTATTCATTCATCCATTGATGTCCACTTAGGTTGTTTCTATGTTTTAACTGTTTCAGATGATGCTGCAATGAACATGGAGGCATAATTATTTTTTTGAGTTAGTGTTTTTGTTTCCTTTGGATAAATACTCAAAAGTAGAATTCCTGGAGTTCTATTTTTAATTAAAAATTTTGACAAATCTATATTCTTTTCCATAGTGGTAGTACCAATTTACATTTCCCCAAAGAGTGCACATCTTATATTTTAAATTTAAGTTTCTCCACAACTTATATTTTAAAAGTATGGCCCACATATTAAATAAGCATATATTTAAATACTTACTGTTTATCTGTGATTCAAATTTAACTGGATGACCTATAATTTATCTGGTAATCTTAGAGAGAGCCTCAGATTCATCTGGAATAACTTCCAGATCAGCAGGCAAGGAACTTCGGTAATGTCAGAATAAGAAACCTACCAGCAGAGGACAGATTATTTGAGATTGACTACCTTGTTTTGAAAATCTTCATTCATACAAAAGTGATTGAGAAATCTTTCTTTGATATAATGTAGGACTCTGAAATGTTCTTTTCTCCTCTTTTTTTTTTTAACTTGAGTGCTATCTAATAATTATTTTTCTTTGTTTCTTTTTTAAAAAAATTTAACTCATCTTATATATGTTGAGTTATGACTGAAGTTTCATGAAATAGTAGAATAACCTTTTGCAAGGCAATATTTTATAATGATGAGATCGCTACTTTGACTTGAAATTGGGGAATCTGAGAGCTTTTGATGATAGGAGATAGAAAATAAACAGAGAGATTTTGAAAAGTGGAAGAAACTTGTCCATGTAATGTGAAGCACAGAAATTATTTTAGGGCCACTTATAGCCAGGGATATTGTTCTTCCTCCATGTTGTTGCACTTTTAGGATACATTTGGAGGCATGGGTAGTTTGGGAGTGTAGTCTTATTCACAGAGACTTTGTACCTCTTCAATTTGCAGCATTTATACTGGCTTGCTATACGGCAATTAGAATCTCCTGACACTTATACCCCCTTGCTCTATCACTCACACAATAGCCAGCATCCCAAGGAGTTTGGATTTTCTTTTTTCTAAAAAAGTTACACCTTTGGAAGGGAGCCAGTTTAGATATGTTTTTTGTTTTTGTTTTTATTTTTGCTTTTTGGTATGTGGGTAGCTCCCTGACTGGGAATCGAACCCAGGCCACAGCGCTGACAGCGCCAGTGCCGAAGCCTTAAGCCACTACACCATCAGGGAACTCCCTGTTTTATTTTTAAACTTAACCACTTTTCTTCTGGCTGCTAACATCTTCTAGGAAAATATTAACATCAGATCCAGCCCAACCTATGCCTAATTTTTAACTGAAGGCTGTCTTTACTTCGCACCCCTCTTGTGTCATCCTTTTGGTCGGTGATTCTAACTATGGAGTCTGTACTCCCAAGGGGGCATTTTCAAAGTATATATGCTTCATCCTGCTTCCCTGGGATTCTGAAACATTTCCTCAGGAGTGTGCAGTCACCTACTTGAGAATCACTAAATGAAAAGACAGGTTTTGATAATGGAATTGCATAGGGTATAGGAATGGTTTGAAGACACAAGAAATAAAATGATTGTGAGTCTCTGATTAGCGGTGAAAACCACAGTTTGTGAGCTAAGCCGGAAAGTATTTGTATTTTAAAGAGTGAAAGTAAGCTTGGAATGCTAGAACTATATTTCATGTCTGATTTAAGAAAGTAACTAACTTGTGTCACCCTGGGCTGGCATAGGATGTGGGACATGAACCACAACCCAAGAGTCAGAGAATGAGGGTAATTAAGATGGTAAAAAAAAATAGATTATCTATCGATCTATCTACCTACCTACCTACCTACCTATATCAGTCTTGAAAAGTAAATTTTGTCAATCAGAATTAGAATTTTACTGAGACTCACTATAAAACTGAAGCTGTTGATAGTTTAGATATGAATTAATTACTTACATCTCCAGCTGATCTGATTATAAAATTGAAAAATCATAAGGTAGCTGACTAGATCATTTTAATTGGCTAAGTATCAGCCACTGAAGTGGTACCTGACTGTGTTAATGATTGAGCAATAATTTGTAGTTATTTCTCTTTTTTCAAATTCACGATAAAGAAATATCTTATGCAAATTATAAGTGGACCTTCAAATACATTTTGATGATTATTTTGAAAGAGATACCTAAATACAAAGTTCAAAATTCATACAAATATCTTTGCAATTATATTTGGCTACTGCAAAATAAAAACTTTTCTTTTTGTTAAATTTATTGGTTAGAACAAATTATATAGGCTCCAGGTGTACACTTCTACACCTGTGGTACATGTGCACAATGGAATATTACTCAGCTATGAGAAAGAAAAAGTTTTTAATCTTCCTTTTATTTTGGTCAGACTTGAAACAAAAACAACAGATTCATGTTTTAAAAATTCAGGCTGGATCAGATCTCAACAACCAAGAACTCTACCCATTCATTTGGTCACAGGTGACAACCAAAACCCAAACAGGTTATGTGAATGAATCAAAGTTACACAGCTACTAGCGGCAGAACTCTGTTGTGTAAAAGTCTTTTACATACCTCTGTGCTATTTGCAATACAATTTAAACTCCTTTGTTTAACATCTAACACTTTGTCATAATTTGTCTCTTCATTCCTTTCTGGCCTCATTTCTGTCAAACCTCTACATGTAATCTTTGTTCCAATCATACTAACGTACAACAGTCACCCAAATATGTGATGTATCATATATAATTGCCTCCCTAAAAGGCCACCTAACTTTTCTGATTTGTGTAGCTAACCACTATTCTTTCCCTCCCAGGAAACTCCCTGACTCACTAGATGGGTTTTTATGGCCCAATTTATGGTTTCCGTGGCAATTCTATATACTTCTATCATAAACTTACCACACTATTTTAAATGCCTCACTAGATCACAGCTTCTTGAGTGCAAGAATTATGAGCCATTTGAACTTGTATAGCCATAAAAACAATGATAATGCTAACAATAATAGTTAACATTTATTAAGTGCTATAATGAATAGGCACTCTTCAAATTGTTTTATTGGTAGTAACCCACTTTTAAACAGAATACCTGGCACAGAAACTTTCAACAGTAGCTATTGGTTGATTGTTTGGAATAATGTATGCATACAGGAGTGAGTGCCAGAATGCTGGCCTCAGTAATTCCCAGTCTAGTTTCTACTGCTGGTTATCGAATATCCAGCTAGATGGAAGCAGACATGAAAGGCTCTTTGGCTGCCCTTCTGTGGATATTTGAATCTGCAAGTTAGCGTAGAACATACCTAAACCCTATTGATGTGGCTGCAATTATTATAACTTGGCTTAGAAATGCCAGCTACACAAGAAGGTAGTGATATCATACTTCATTATAGAAGTTTTCTAGATAAATTGAAACCATTTCATGCCTGGCCAGACTAATACAGATAGGTAGCAATTTTACACTTCAAAATTTATGCCAATTTTTTTATGTCTGCAAGGCCTTATATATTACATGAAATTGCCAAAATGCTACTTCCATTTTTGCCCTTGATTCTCCATATTTCAGGTAAATTATGTATTTATCGTGCTAGAGGAAGTATACAAAGAAGGCTCACATCTATGGAATGATGCTTATGTATCATTGTATGTAGAGTCTTTACCACACACATGGTGTCATCATATTTTGTTTCTACATATTTAGCAATTAAGTGGAATGAAGGAAATTGCATTGATGAAAATCAGCATACATTTAAAATGTTACTCAAAAGTCATGGTAGTTAAAATAATGTGTTAATTTTCAGCTTTAAAAAACTTTCCAAATTTTGCTGACTTAGCCTAGAGCAGGAATCAGTGCATGGGCTTCATCCAGGTGGTCTGTGACCCCTGCAATAGTGTGCAAACATTTGTATTTGCATGTTTATTTTTAGGAGAGCAGGTCTGAGGCTTTTATCAGGTAGTCAAAAGGATCTGTGTCTCTCAGATCATTAAGAACCACTGTTGTCAAGTAATTTTAGCCATCCAACTAGCACAATTCTGCAATATAGATTAGGGAGCCCACATTTAAAAAGTTTTAGATTCAAAGACAAAATTCAGCAAGTTAAATAAACAGCATGATCAGGTGGTCCCACTCAGGTCAAGGGTTAGTCAATCAAGTGCTAGTGCATTCATTGTCTTTGTTTTCTACACTAGCAAAATTACCTATTTCTCTTTCTGTCCTCACATCCTATTTAGATTTCGGAGATTAAAATTAAATAGTCCTAATGAGCGGGTTTTCTTTCTCAATTGGGTTCTACTGAAAACAATCAATAATTCAGAAGCTATCAGGTGGCTTTAAGAACTGTCTGTAGTGGCAGAAAAGGCAAGTTTATAATCTCAGGTTCTGTATGGTAAATAAAATCATGCCATAAACTGGAATTGTAACACTTAACTGTGGTCATTATTTGCATGGTCATCTAGATTCATAACATTTATAAAACTTTGCTTGTAATTTTTAGATACATAAACATGTCTATTCTTGCTGTGAAACTCTAATATTTTTGTTTTCTTTTTGCTAGTTAGAGCTGGTTAGGGATATGAGTTCTCTAAAACTATGGTGATATTGACATTGTACTTCCAAGATAAAATAGTTGAGAAATTCATGTTTGTGTATATTAAACAAAATGATGATTTCTAAAGACTAAATATTACTTTAAAAACTCAAAATCAAAGCCATCTGTAAAGCATTTTATTAGCTAAGAAATTATTATTTTCCTGAGTAGCTAAAATACAAAGCAAATTATTAAATTTTTTTATTCTAGATAAAAAGGTTAACCTCACAGCCCAGTTGCTTGTGACCCTTTTCTAAGAGTTTAACATTTAGATTTCTGATCAAGCTTAATGTCAATATTTATTTTTTAAAATGAGGTTTATCTGCTTTATAATTTAGTTGTTTTTGCATATAGTGATTTTGTAGTTTAGAAAAATGTTTAAATATTTGGTGAAATTTGTTAATACTGTTTTTGTTGAAATGTTTAAAAAATTCTTAGAGAAACTCACTCATGGAATAGTCTGAACAAAAAGCATTTTAATTTTGTAATATATTGAGAAAAGGGTACTATGAAAGAAGGAAGTGCCTGATGGTGGGCTGAGTAAATTCCCTTAAAGGCAGCTTCTAGCTGCATGATTTTAAGCTTCTAGCACTGGTTAAAAACACGACTGTTTCCCACCAACTGTCTAAAGCACTAATTTAAGTTTATATTAGTGTAACACTTTTTATCTGATAAGCAATGAATTGCTTAGAGATAATTTGCTACTGTGCTCTTTATGTTAGCAAATAATTCAAAGAGCCACTTGAATAATTCAGGTAAGTATTATAATCTCCTCCAGGCACTGGGTTTTGTTCAAAAATAAATAACCAATTAGAGTTAAAATAAGGAGCAAATGAGATGATTTCTCATTCTTTTTTTCCTTCATCTGTCACTTGAGTAATATGTTGCTTCTTTACTTCAAGAGTTTAAAAATAAATATGCATCGACTGATTTGATATAGTAACGTTTCCTCAGAATTTGCTTTTATAACTGTCATATTACATTTTTAACCTATTGCTCATGGGTCTATCATGTCTTAGGTTACTTATAGTACTGGGAGACCAGACTCTTACAATACAATATACCTGATAAATTAATTTTTCCCCAATGGGTTACTTATTTGCCTTTTTTCCTGATTTTTCCTATATCTGCCAAAAAAATTAATAAGGTTTTCCATTCAAGGCTGATACATTGACCCCATTTGTAGTGATAGTTTTAAATCACTTCTTTGCTCTTCTCAAGGTAACCTTGGTGATATTGTTACATTTGTTCATTATCATTTTTTATGCAGCCACTATCTCTATTGATTTGTCTGTGGCCTTTGATTCAATGAATCACAACATATTGCTATTTGAGTGTCCCTCGATTTGGCAAAGTTTAACTATAGTGGAATGGTTCTCAGGCTACATTAGTGAATACCCTAGTCATTTTGTTTAATGGTGTTCAATCTGAGGTGAAAATGTTACATTCAAAGTTACCTCAGGAGCTAATTATGGGGCTTTTTACTTTTCCAGTTTTTATTCATGACCTGCCGACATCATATAGTTCATGAAATGCTCTGAATGCGTACATGCTGATGATACGACCTCAGACCCAGCAAGAACTCGGGCAGTAGGAAGGCACTGTGTGTTTAAACAAGACCTATTGAATATTCACAACACAGATATGAACTTTTACATAGGATATACAAACTCACAATTTTTTAAACTACAAAGAACAATCCAAGGAAATCTTGTATGCACCTATTTTGTAAACGGAAATAAGAGCACAAGTAACTGAAACAGATGATGAAATGTATTATCTGGGCCCTTACATACAATCCTACTCCCATATCAAATGAAATATAATTTTAGCTGGTAAAAACTTTACATTTCAGAAGTACGCAATTTTTCACTGAAGAATTAAAAATACGTATAGCTTTGTTGTGCCCAAAGCTCTGAACGTAAATGTGGAGGTATACTTTCTCCAGAATTTTCTTAAGTTCAGCTAATGATTAAGTGGCATGATTTGTCCAAAGTAACAAAACATTCTTTGAGACTAGCCTGCCCAGTACAACTTGTATTCATCCTCTTGGCTAAAACATACATAGTCATGCTCCATATAATGATGTAAGATTAGTGGAACTTAGAAACTCTTATCACTTAGTGACCTTGTAGCCGTGCTAACATTGTAGTGCAATGCGTTAGTCGTGTTTGTGGTGATCTGGTATAAACAATCCTACTGCACTGCCGGCACATACAGTACCTAACATTGTATGTAGTACATAATACTCGATAATGACAACAGTGACTATATCACTGGTGTATGTATTTACTATACTATCCTTTTAATTATTATTTTAGAGTTTACTCTTTATATGTAGGAAAAGTTTTTGCTGTAAAACAGTATGCTGCGTGGTGCCAGCAGCGGCCTCATACATCTTGTGTTTACTGCAGCTCTTAGCTGCACCACCTTCTCCGGTGCTTGATGTAATCTTGTGTTGTTTAGTACAGTGACGTGCTGTGCAGGCTTGGAACCTAGGAGCTATACCATAGAGCTTAAGTGTGTATTCATAGTGGGCTACAACGGCTAGGTTTGCGTATGCGTGCTCTGTGATGTTCACACAATGATAAAATTGCCCATTAATAATACATTTCTCAGAACATTTTCACATTTTTAAACAGTGTGTGGCTGTATAAATCTGCATGGAACACCGGGTTCATATGTTTTGGAATAACTTCTCAACTCACAGAAAAATCCCTTGCCTGCCTCCCTTATAAGAGGAGCAGGTACTGGACCACATTCAGTGCAGTACGATTTCCCATACTTTCCTTGGACCGAAGTAGAGGAATTGATTCTGCAGAGAGCAAGAGAAGAATGAGTCTGGGTGGATGGCTTTTGAGGTAGGGTTTTTCGTACATCCAGGTTCAGCAGCAGCACTGACCTTGAGCTTCAGGAGTCTCTTCAGAGCTCATAATAAATCTTTCTTGATAGTAGAAGCCGTGCTTGTATTAATGACATAGAGATGAGAGCGATGTGATTTCTATGTTCAAGGAATGTATAATCCAAAGGGCTATACAGTGGTTAAAAGAGTGTATTCTGAGCAAGGTTACCTGGTTTCAAGTCCTGGTTCTGCTACTACCTAGCTGAGTAACCTTGGTTACCCTCTCTGGCTTCCTCATCACTAATATGGAATAATCATACTCATTCCATGGAGTTGCCATGGGTTAAATTAGCTGATACATGTTTAGGCTTATGAAAGTGAATACATAGTAAGTGCTGAATGAATGGTTAATAATGATTATTATTAAAGAAATAAGCACTCTACAATAAGTTAAATGCTATAGAAGTATAAACAAACATTCTAAGAACATGGGAGGCAAATCAATAAACTGTGACTTAGGGAGATGGTGACGGGATTAAAGAAAACCATCGAAGTGATGATATTTAAAAATAAAAGCCACCACTACGTAGCTATTATGTTGCAGGCACTGAACTGTGCACTTTAGAGATGTGATCTCATTCATTCCTCACAGCAATCTGTAAACGGACTCTTCTTTTACAGAGGACCCTGAGACTCAGGGAAGCTGAGTAACTTGCCCCAGGTCTCAGGGCAGGAGGTGGCAGAAGTGGGGTGCAGCTGGAAACAGTGCTAGACTCACACCGAACTTCAAGCACACCAACACCATGAACTTATATAACCACGATGTGAGTGTATCTATCCCCTTAAGCTCCTCTTGAAAGGATGTATGTGGGCTTGCTGGTTAAAGAAGGGGTCCCGGCAGAGAAGAATTTCAGGCAGAGAGAAAACCGTGTAAAAGTACAGAGGTGAGGAAGTACGTGTAAAGGGTCTGTGGACCACATATAAAGGGCCATTTGGGCCATGCTAAAGATTCTAGACTTGGGCTTGTGAATAGTGGAAAGCCACTGAAGGATTTTAAAACCATTGAGAAAAGTTATATACAGTAGTTGCCCCTTATCCATGGGGCATACATTCTAAGACCCCAGTGGGTGCCTGGAAACACGGATAATGTTAAACTCTGTATATACTATGTTTTTTTTCCCTATATACACATATACCTATGATAAAGTTTAATTCATAAATTAGACATGGTGAGAAATTAACAAGAATTAATAATACAATTTTACAATTATAACAATATACCGTAATAAAAGTTGAGTGACTGTGGTCTCTCCTTTTAGGGGATCCTTGCTGAAGTCTTTCTATAGGTTCGATGCTTTCTGACACAACATCAATGAGAACACATATTCTGTTCGTAGCTTCCACCCACTGATTTAATGCCTTTTCCATTTTAACTTAACATGCACACTGTTGCTGGAACTTTTGCTGTTTAAGATGCAACAGCAAAACCAACACAAATTTCTTTTTCCTTCTTCACAATTTCACAAATAGAAATGGTTTATGCAGCGGATCTTAGCAACCTCAGCATGATTTTTTTTTCTATTTCCTTATTAAGCTGAAAAGTTGTACCTTTTCACTTAAAGGGAGAGCACTTTATGGCTTATCTTTGGTCTGTCTGACTTGCCAGCATTAGGACTCTTGAGTTTGGGGACCATTACTAAGAAAATAGGAGTTACTTGGACATAGGAATTATGACACCTGGACAGTCAATCTGGATCTGAGATGGCTACTAAGTGACTAATGGGAGGAGCGTGCAGACTGTGGATGTGCTGGACAAAGGGACGATTTGTGCCCCAGGCAAGACAGAGTGGGATGGTGGATGATATTTCATCATGGAACTTGGAACAGGATAAATTTTCAAATTTATGAATTGTTTAATTCCAGAATTTTCCATTTAGTATTTTTGGACTGTGGTTGACTTTGGGTCACTAAAATGGAGGAAATCAAAAACAAGGAGGTGGGGCGGGTACAGCTACAGTAGTCAAATTTGCGTCTGAGGGAAGAATTACTATGGACAATGGTTCTGGAGGGATTGGAGGGCAATTACATTAGAGGTAAGAAATGTTGGGGAGTATCTGGGTGAGAAATCGGGAGAGCTGGAAGTAGAAAACGGTAGAGGAGTAGAGTGGAAACCACAGATTTGAGAGGCATTTCAGTGGTAGATGACGCGGGACTTGCTAACTGCCTCCGTGAGGGAGAGAGCAGTTGAGGCCGACTCAGGTCCCTGTCTTGGTGGCTGATAATTGAAATTAATTGAGATGGTGAATACAAGTTTACTTAATCTCCATGTAAGAATTGGCTAGGTAAAGCGGGGCTTAAGAAGAAGCAAGACTTGTAAAGGAGATATTTAGGATATGAAGGAGCATTTCCAGAGATTTAAACTTGACAATGCAAACTTGCATTGTCTGTAAGAAGAGTAAAGGAGAAATTAAAGGTAACGGCACCTTGGAAACCTTCCAATTGCCATTACAGGCTCTTAGAGGGTCAGTGAAAATAGCAAGTATGCACAACTTTCAATTACAGTAAAAGCTTACTGATTTGGATTAATTGGGGTAAAGGGCAGCCTGACTAAATAAAAAGACGGATTTATAAAAAAAAATGAATTTAAATAAACTGATTACTTTGAAGTATTTTAAGCTAAGTTAACTGTATTTACTATTAAAAGTGATAAATGACCAAGACTGAGTTGTAAGTAATATGTAAAGGACCCAATCCAAAGAGCAACAATTATATTTATAAGTTCACTCATTTAATAAATATTTAGTGCCCACCCTATGCCAGGCAACATTGAACATAAATGATGCTTTAAAATAATAGTTTTTTAAATTTAAAGTTTAAACATTTTACCAGGTACCCCTTTCTGCTCATATGATGACCAGTATTTTGTTCTAAGTAAGAGTGAATTAAATGAGCCAGGACAAAAAGGCAAAGCAAGAAGCTTTGATAGAATTTACACTATTTAAGAACACTCAATTCAATTCAGTAAGTACTTATTAGTGTCTAAAATTTAAAATTCAGATAATGTGATTTCTGGTTATAAAAGTGAGTTGAAAGGTGACTTACAGTGACATATATAAGTGTTTTCTTACCTTTAGATTTAATTTTCTGTGTATTCCTCGCCCGTTCTCTCAGCCCACTCCCACCACATCTTTTTTATATCACTGTCTTTCTACCACTGTCTGTGTAGATACAAAGTCAACTCTATAATTAGACTAGAACTGTCTCCTTAAATCTCAGTTTAGTAATGTGTCATGAGAAGCTTAGAAGATTTCACATTTGGGGGTTAGACGTTTTTAAGTGCCATAAATTCCTGCTACATTTGATCGTCTGACTATTGGCTTTCTCTACTGTCCAACTCTCCCAGCAATTCTGTCTTAGGGCACCTAACAGTGAATGATCAATATGACAGGAAGAGAAGGAATTAATTAGATTGATGTTCAGAGTCCCCTTGAAGTTGTTAATACCCATATTTATATCGTTCTGCTGAAATTTTGGCAGAATTATTTGTTTTTTATGAAAATCCAATGAAGCAATTCCAGATTTCCTAACATGAATCAAAAATTTGAAAAACATGTAGGTACCTATCCATACTCCTGTTAACTTTTCTCCATTTTAAGTAATTTCATATTTAGGGATGTGGCCTGGGAAAGAAGATTAACCAAATATTTTAAGAACAGATTTTCAAACAGACTTTTCAGTCCAGCTTTGAAAAGTTGAGGCATTCTGATGTGACTTCACCCTTAAAACAGTTTAGCAATAGACTACTTAAGCATTTTTGAGCTTTGCTGATGGATAGCAAAGTATAAAGAGAATGGTGAAAAGATTTTTAAAAAATATCTGCAGAAAGTAATTTAGCAATGTGAGATCTTTCTAAAGCACTATAGGACATAGCATGTATGAGGCTTTCACACACACACACACACACACACACACACACACACACACACACAGTATTATAAAAGAGAAGAAACACAAAATAGTTCCTAAAACTAACTGAAGAGGAGGAGAGTAGTAGAACTCAGTAGGCAATATGATTTAATGAACGTAGAGTCCATCCCATATTTCTATATACCCAAATGTGGTAGAGGTTACTATTTAGGATGGTGCATGTAATTAGAGGTTTAGGTGCCTATGGAAACCTGGTAATGTTTTGGTTGGGTGGACTCATTTTGTTATCTCCAATAACCTAGGAGAAAACAACACGCAACAATAGGTGTTTTATTAGCTTTATCATGCTCTGTTCAGAAATGCTAACATTTTACTTGCATCCCACATTTAAAAAATTTTGAATCCATTTTATGTAACTGAAAAAGATTCACTTAATGCTAATAAAATGCTTTTGTGAAAGGCTTCCCCTCATCCTTGACCTAGGTGTGAAGAAAGTTAAACAGTTAAGGAAGTCCATCATGAAGGATTGATCATAAGTTCTACAACTAGTGATTCCAGAACTACATAATGGGCCTTACTGTTTGTATTGTTACTCACCAAAGTGCAATTATTATTGATACCACAGGACAGCAGAAGGAGGGAAGCCCTCTCTGGCCTTTGTTTAAACGAACCTCTATCAAGGGTGTCCCTTAATGATAGTCTGTGAAATCCCAATCAATGCACAGATTCAGTTCTACATTTCAATTATATTGATACACAGTATTTTTTGCCACCTGGTAAATGTTCATTTAAAAATATGCAACAAGTTCCATTGTGTAGGCCTCCACCCCTGAAGCTAGGTACTAGGGCCTTCTGATAATCTTGGGAGATGTTTTTGGCTGTTGGGCTTTGGTGAAGGTAAACCTGCAGGCCATTTGTGAATAGCTTCTCTGCGCTAGCCACTCTAATTTTATGTCCAGGTCCTAGAGCAGTTGCACATGACTACACTGAATATCAAAAACTGCACTTGCTTGAGGAAGGGCACGGCGGTGGAGATTGCTTGGGGTGATTCCCAGTTGGTCACAATATGTAAAAAAAAAAAAATGAAGAGAACTTGTATTATTCCATTATACCTTCTAATGCAATTCAACAAACATTAAATGCCTATTATGTGAAAGATCCAGGGATCCAAAGTCAGATTTATAGAATAACCAATCATAAAAATTTTAATCATGAAAGTCATGATCTGAAAATGCTTGTCTTGTTAATTTGCCTTGTGGACCAGCCTTTTCCCATGTCTTTTCATGCCAGAGCTTGGCTGACCTGGCTGTATGTTTACAGTAGCTACTCATTCATTCATTCAGTCATTACATACATTCGTTGATCATCTACAAACAACCCTTTTGTTCTTATGGAGAATACAATCTAGTTGTGTATTAAAATAATATGTTCAGTTGGCATACACACACACACACACACACACACACACACACACACACTGATTTTTTAAAAATAAATATCTCAGAGGAAAATTATTGGTTTTGTATTATGGTTTTTTGAATTTGCATAAAGTAGATTCATTTTATGATCATACATTACTACCATAGAGGAAAAATAGATTCAGATTGATAGTTCTAATTCTTACAGCCAGTATTCAGATATCTGTATATAAAAAAGGCCAAAATTCAACTAGCTGCCTTATTATATCTGTTTTATCCTCAGGTTCTTTACTATGCTGACTACCTCCCCTAGACTGATTCTCTGTTCTGACATATACCCCAGGTTTTAACTCTGTCTGATTCTCTATTGATTCCAGGTGTTATTGACTGGGCTGGCTAATTTGTTCTTTCTGCTTGGCCTTCTTGTTTATGGCTCCTGCCTTCCACTCATGACCTGAGACATGGCTATCTGGCTACACCTCCTATCTTAGAGATCTCTGCCAAAGGTCCTAGTTGTGAGTTTGTGGGCCCATCTCTGGTTTTTATAAGGCAGTTGCTATCGGGGTTCTATTATTGCACTCAGACAATTTTTAGGGGATTATGCTAATGTGAGTATGCTTCTGCAGATAGCTCCAGGTCAGCATATTCTCAAAGTAAATAAGTGTATCTGTCATCTTCTGCCACAATATGCAGCATTACAACCAACCACACCACGCAACCCCACCGTATGAAACAATGAGTATTTACTTAGCTCATGAGTCTGTGAGTGGGCAGAACAGTTCTGTTCTTGGCTGGCAAGTCATATTCAAAGCAGGTTTATTGATTTTTGCTGGGCTTTCTCACATATCTGGACTCTAGGCCTGGACAATGGGGCTGGCTCTTCCTTGCTCCATGTAGTCTCTCATCTTCCAGCAGGCCAGCCTGGGGTTTATTTTCATGGCAGTGTCAGGGTTCTGACAAAGAGAGAAAGCACAGAAGACCCTTTGAGACCTTGGCTTGAAAGTAAGACAGTGTCAGTTTCACAGACCTTTTTTAGGCTGAAATAAGTCACGAGAGCAGCCCAGATTCACGGGGTCAGAAAATAAAGAAATAAAATGTTTTTTTATTATTATTCCTTTTATTCATCCTGCAGTTATTCTTATTTACTGACTTGAAAACAGTGGGTCAAATAACATTTTCTATTTTTCTAACATTTTTTTAAAGCGATATACTTCATCTCCAGGAGAGCATTAATACAGAAAGCTTTTGCTGAGAAGATAAGTATATTTGCTTAGAGTCTCAAAGTATTATTGTTGATTGATATATACTTGTACCAGATGATTTCTAGGATAAATGGTTTTGGATTGTCTTGCTTTAGCAGTATTCTCTGGGGTAAGTATACAGTGGGCATACTATACTTATTTAAAGCACTCTACTTATGTATAGTTCATTCGTGTTGCTTTGTAATTTATTTACATCTGAACACTTACTTTAGCATTTAGTTAGTGTTTGATTTACTGATAAGCATCTATTCACTACAAAGAACAATTCTTTGTTATCAGACAAATATATTTGATTATCTCTCTATAAATAAGATGTGATGGCTTCCCGGAGTCAGCAGAAGCCACAGCAATTATTTCACAGCTCTACCAATGCAAAGAGATGAGAGTTTATTTTCCAACTTTTGTCTCTTTCTCTCTCATGTTGGATAATCCTACACAACACCTGTGACTTTCATTCAGCTTCTTTGACTAACAGTTGTCATGGTGTCAAAGACTTTTCAGGCATTGTTTGACAAAGCAATTCCTGGCGATGAGCTAGCGAGAGAGAGGTCTTTTTCCACTTTCTTGGCTATCTTCCCACCTCTAGCACAGCACTGTCACCAGATGGGGTATGGAAGGTGAATTTGTGGAAAAGATGCCATCTTATGTGACCCCACAGAACTTGTCATATCTCTGGCTAAGGAAGCTGAAGATGGAATTTGCATAGGCATGAGAGTACATGCTGCAATCCAGGGGGACAGCAAGCAGTTCTGTTTGGCTCCAATACAGATCGATGGTGATAAACCAGCACACATGGTTTGGGTCTTTGCTAATCTGCTAGGAAGTAGGGAACCTTTGGAGACTTCTCTAGCAGAGCATTTTATCTAATGGCACCAAGGAAGAAAAAGATAACAGCAGAGCTCGAAAGGTAGGGAGAACAGGTTCTAAAAATCCATTACAAGGCACTAGACAAGATGAGACCAAAGCAGTTGAAAAGTGGGGTTTAGTTTGTTGGTTGGGTTTTTATTGTGGGACATTTTGGAGGCTGCATGGATGAAATTGGATAGAAAGGGTGAGAAAGTGAGAATTAGATAATGACTTTAAGGCTTCTCGCTTGGCGTGATAGTATTATTAATGGAGCCGGCGGAAATAGGGACAGGAACATGTTTGGGTGGAAAATGAGTTCAGTTTTAGATGTGCTAAAAACATGAAGTAGAAAATCAAAATTGAGACGGCTCATTAACAGATCGAAGTTGTGTCTGAAGTTCAGGAAAGAGGTTGTGAGTGCTGTAGGTTTGGCAGTCACTGGCATATGTGAGAGGAACTGAAGCCACTAAGTGAGCCAGATTGCCCAGGAGGAGATGCATAATGAGG
The DNA here is from genome assembly GCA_004026885.1 of Lyroderma lyra. NCBI lineage: Eukaryota > Metazoa > Chordata > Mammalia > Chiroptera > Megadermatidae > Lyroderma > Lyroderma lyra. Next base: position 98,360 of record PVJL010001582.1, on the reverse strand, counting down.
AACTAAGCACGACAAGATGAAAACACACACCAAAGGGGCGGGCGCAAGGAAGAGAAGTCAACTGAACGAGGTAGCAAAGGCAAAGCTAGATTCTAAAACAAGGTAGTTTCTGATTGAAGCTTATGAGTATTTTGCAAATACTTCTTTGGATATATTTTCTTGCATGTACAGAAGGATGGAAGGGATGGAAGTAAATCATCACTTATTATTCTCCTGTTTTTAAAGATATATACTGTTTTAATAGTGTGGGCAAAATTATTTTATCTCTCTAAAACCTTAATTAAGCTACTTTAAGACTCAGTGGTATAATTCCTTTTCTCAGTTTATAGTGGGCATGCTATGTTTTTTGGTTGTAAGGCACATAGCCCAAATCAAGTCTTGTAATTATAGTTTAAAATATATAAAACAACCTATGTGTCTGTCAACAGATGAATAGACTAAGAAAATGTGATTTTATATATACATGCACACGCCCGCATGCACAGGCACACAGACACACACACACACACACAAAGAGTGGCATATTAGTTAGTCTTAAAAAATAGGAAATCCTACCACTTGCAACAATATGGATAAATCTGGAAGATATTATGCTAAGTGAAATAAGCCAGAGAAAGACAAATAATACACAGTGTCACTTACATGTGAAATATGAAAAGAAAAAATTAGTCAAACTCATAGAAACAGAGTAGAAAAGTGAATTCCAGTGACTGTGGATGGAGGAAATAGAAAGTTGTTGATAAAAAACTTTCAGTTTATAAGATGAAAAGGTCTAAGCATCTAATGTATAGCATGGTTACTATGGTTGCTAACACTGTATTGTATAACTAAATTTGCAAAGAGTGCAGAATGCAAATATTCTCACACACCAAAAGAAGGTAAATATGTGAGGATGCATTAATTAACTCAATGGAAGGAATCCTTTCACAATGTATACATATATTAAGTCATCACATTGTACACTTTAAATATCTTATAATTTTATTTGTAAATTATACCTCAATGAAGCTAAAATGTATAAATAATACTTTTTAAAAATTCTAATAGTACATAAGGATTTTGTTAAGTAAATATTTAACTCTCTTCGAAACAATTACTTATTGTCACTTCCCAGAAGCCCACTGTTTACATTTCTTGTATATGCTCCCAGGAAATTTCTATATCTTTATAATTTTAGGTGTACAGTATATACACTTACACATGAGAAGTTCCCAAAGATCTGTGCTATGCTTCAATAAACTTAATATTGGATTCTTTCCAAGTGTATGCAAACCATATTGTGCTTCTCTGATCCTAAATATGAAAGAGCTGAAAAGTTTCTTCTAATCTATGGATTCAGAGGGACTTTTCTGTAGATCATCTGACAGAAGTTCAGTGTTTCTGTGCTCAATCAACTTATTTCTAAATTACTCTAAGCCCCCTATTTTTACTTTATTTGACCCCCTGTTTCTGCATATCCATACTACATGGATGTGCTCTACTTTTCAGTGGATGATTCATCAACTTCGTCCTGCACTTATCAGGACAAAAAAGCCACAGACACTGAGAGTTCAGTCTTCTTATCTTCACCTATCACTTTTCAGGAAGAGTTATGTAGAGCACATGGTATATATTCAACATTGATATGAAACATGATACCCTCGTCAGAAAGCAGAAGACTGACTCAATGGTTTTGTCTTAAGAATAAATTGTTTTATTCACTCATGAGGATTCCTCAAGAAAACTCCCAATGGTGCCTAACATTCTTGATACAATCACATAGTGATTTTTCTTTCTTATAGGAGCAGGTGCATCTAATAACTGCCTTTTCTGTGTCTACTCTGGGGAAAAATAAATGCCATCTGTAAATCCCTTTAAAGAAACTGTACTTGTGTGTTTGCTTTATTTGATATGTATAGATTATAGAGAGCTTATTTGTTTATATTCCAAACAGGACAAAAGGACTTTGTAATTGGATTCTATCATGGATCCAAAATTTTTGTTCATGACAGTGCAGAGCCAAAATGCTAACTCATTTTGCTAAAACAGGCACTTGGTGATCTGTGGTTGTGGACAAGCGTCTTCTCCTAACCACAAGGTGAGCAGAAACTGCTCAGGGTTAGACCCACTTATGTATGGACTAAAGATTCTCTCACCTTCAGGAAAAAGTGCTGGAAGCAGTTCAGGTAATATAAGGAGGGGGCCCCAAAAACCATGAAATTTATTTATAAAAAAACTGTGTATTTTTACATATTTAAATTTCAGCCACCTTCAAAGTATCCATTTGGATGCAATACACCTATTGAGATGCTTTTCACATTGCTCAAAAACAGTTTTTGAACTTACCAATTTTGATGCCTTTAAATACTTCTGCTGTTTTTTGCTTTACCTTTTTCACATCTGCAAAACATTTCCCTTCGAGGACTTTTTTCATCTGGGGGAAGAAAAAAGTAGCTCAAGGGTGAGATTGGGTGAATACAGAGGGTTGGGCACGGGGTCATGCCATTTTTGGTCAAAAACTGCTGAACACTCAGCACAGTGTAGGCAGGTACATTGTCATGGTAGAAGAAACAGCCATCCGTTTGCCACAACTTGGGACATTTCTTCTGCAAATCGGGATGTAACCTTCCCAAAACTTTTAGATAAAAACTTTGGTCAACTGACTAGCAGTAACAAATTCCAAGTGCACAATACCTCTCAGATCAAAGAAAAAAATTCTGTGTTTTTTTTTTTTTGAGGGGGTACTCCCTCACACATGGATAGTCCTTTGGTATAGCATTTGGTAGAAATTACCATTATGAAAAACAGAGAACCTAAAGAAAAAAATGTCTCCCTGTTGCACATCTCATCTGAGTCCCCCAATCTTATTAACACACAGAAGTCCAAAATAATTTCTTTGTGGGCTCAGAGCAGACAGGCTTTATTCACGTTGTTCTACTCCATACCTAGCACAATGACTTATGCTAAGTGGCTTGCTAGGTGTTTGCAATAGAGAACTAAAAGTTGAATTATGCATTATGATTGCTTTCTCAGTCAATTTAAGATGCAATAGGTGAGTTGCATTGCCATTTTGTCCCCAGCTTTCTCATTTGTGATGTAGGAGGAATAGTATTTCCCCTTACAGAGTCATGACTGATACTGGAATAATTTGCATGAAATGTTGCTGAACCCAAGCAGCAAGTAATCTCTTAGTTTTGTTTTGGTGTTTCACAGAGGAAAAAGTAATTGCCTATTGTGCTGAAAGTGATTTGAAAATAATAGTGACTACCCTACACCAATGTACCCTTTGATTTTTTCATAATAGAAATGTTTACTTGCTATGCTTCCACTTTCCACTATGGTAAATGTATTAGCTTCCAGAAACTGCCTTAGAAATTTAAGTGACATGATGAATTATTTTTGGAATAGTAATTTCATTCACTAACATCATTACTTCTCATTTTCTTCATGGTTTTGTATACCATCAGAGGGGGGAAAGAGTACATTACTGTAATGTGGGGTCACACAATATAGAATAATTGTGTTTATAACTCTCCTATCTATTTGGCAGAAAAATCAATGGGTTGCCTTTTATCATTGCACCTATGGACAGCTATGTAGTGTTCCATAGATTATAAACATTTAATAGGGCCATAGGAAAAGCTAGATCAAGCAGAATTGCTAAACACATATTAATTTGTAAAATTAATGGTGAATATACCTGGGATATCCTGGAAGACTAAGGGATAAGAATTTATTTTATGTCAGTGGCCTAATGTCCTCACTTTTCATGTTATACATTTTCACTTGTTTTAATTAGTGCTGACAATGGCCTTGACGCCAGTACTCAAATCACATTTTTCCAGAATATAAATGCTATTGTTTACAGTGTTCTTTGTATTGAGAACAAATAGAGCAACCTTAAAAATTATATGCTCATAGATATTTAATTCACTTAATTTTCTTATTGACATATTTTCTGTGATGCTCCATGTATTTCTATCGTTGCACTTACAAAATTGCTTTAGGGCACTTGGATTATGTGTCTGTCATCTCTTGAGGAAAGGACTGTGAATTATTCATCTTTGTATCCATGTGCTCTGCATCGTGCCTTGGTCATTACGGATGACCAACATTTGCTGAATAAATACCTGAATGAATGAGTATACCAAACTACAATGTAGTGTCTTGAAACAATTTATCCACAAAGAGTACTTGACTTTTTCCTTAGAGATTATTAGTTCATTCATTCTATCACATGTTGTTTATTTTGCAGGTAGGTAAATTGGGAAACACTAGTAATTTGCCGAAGTATTTGTCATTAGGCCAGGAATGAGTGATTCTAGCTGTAGTACACCTTTCATAAATTACGAGAGAAAATACCGTGCACGCACATATATGAGATGTAATGAAAAGAGACTGAACATCACCAGCCCTTTCTGATCCCCACAGAAAGTTGAGGTGTGACTCTCAGGACTAAGTTTATTTTCCCAGTTATTTGTCATTCATCGGAAGAAGTTTCTTCTGAGCTGTGATAGTATTAGGTTGTGAAGAATTTAGTCCATGAACTTATTAATTCTCTCAGAAAAAAATGAGCCCCATCTTTCTTTACATTTGTAATGCACACACCCTCATAGGGCACAAAGCCTTCCCTAGGTGCTGGCACGTGAAAGCACATTTTACTGAGCTGACTTACAGCGTGGTCTGGTCTCTAAGAGACTGCTGCAACAAACGAGCACACAGGTAAAATGGGAGAGTTCTGTACTGTGCACAGTCCATCACCATTAATGAGAGTTATAAATGTTCTATGAGAGTGAAGTACAGAACAGACCCGCAAAGTTGTTTTTATTGGCATTTATTCATGGGACGATCAGTGCCTGTGGCACCTATAAACATAACAGATAAGGTTCCTGCCCTGGGAAGCTTGTAGTCTAACTCAAAGAGACGACAGCTCTCAGAATATGCTTTAGTGAGCAGGGCTTCTCTCCTAAGCATCATGATGCCCGTAGGAGAGTGGAATATGATCCTAGTCATTGATGAGCTAGATTCACTGCTTTGAGTCAAATAATATTTCAGAATGATCCCAGCCCGAACACTACTACTGCTCTCACCAACGGGGGTGATGATGTGGGCACTGATCACTCACATTAAACTATAGGATAAAGAACGGAGACAGAATTTTGGAAAATGGAAATAAGCAAATAAGAAAGCACACAGGTAACTTCCCATTGCCATACTGACGATACAAAAGCATCCGATCTGGAATTAATCATTTCAGTCATTTTTAAGTAGGCTTTTCATAAGCGTCTCACCCTGCTATAAATGACATTCTGTTTTATGAAAGCATAATGTGAAAATCTACTGATAAGCCAAATAATAAAAACTTTATAGCATGTCAGGGCTTTTTTATTATTATTATTTAACCTCAATCAAGTTATAATACTGAACACATGTATCCTTGGCCTAAATCACCTTGTCAAGTTTAACTGTATATTCTACTTCATTTACATGACATACGATCTAATACTGGAGAACAACAATGCCATTGTAGTGTTAATTGGAAACTCCAAACTGAGAGCCAGAAGAAACCGCTGGTCTGATTGCTGAGGGTCCCAGGGAAGGGTATCTATTCCCACACCTGCAGTTGGTCCATAACACTAACATTGTTACCAACATCTGGGTCTAATCAGTCCAGAGGCCTTGATATGCTGCTCCTGGGGCACATAAATTTAGCATTACATTCATTTTAAAAGCCCCCTCTTTCAGTTTTTTAAGGACAAGATAGATTCATGGCTCCACAGAGTCTAACAAAGTAGAAACCACAAACAGAGTCAGTTACTGCCACAGGCCTTGTGGACTTGACTTACCAGCACTTTGCCACTTAAATAATGGAATTTTATGTTCAGCACTGGCGATCAAAAATGTGTTTCCACCGAAAGTGAAGTTTGACTGAAAAGCTGTATTTAAAATAAAAGCAAATCCTCAGAAAGTGAGCCAATTTGTATAAATCAGACTTTATGTAAGGATATGAGATAATATCTAACAGAGAAATATAAGCTTAAGAGTCATAATGTGCCTCGTTTGCTTTGTAACTGGAAGGCCTTTTAGAACTGACCCTTCACAATGTGCTGTCAGGAGGTTTGCATCCAAAGGGACTTTTTAGAAGAAAAGTTAAGGATTTTTAGGTCTTTCAGTGGGACTTTGGCTAGATGGCTACTGAGGATAAAGGGTCTGCTTGACCTGGTAGTTATTTTCTGCAATTGCTCCGCACAGTGCAGCTTTTAGAAAAAGTTCAGCTGCCACTCAACATGAGTGAAAACTAAATACCCTCCTGTGCTCTGTGCAGATGCCCTGAGTAACCAAAGACTCCTGAAGTCGGAAAAGGCCTGAACAATTTTTGCAGGGACATTTAGTAAAGATATAAATACAAAAGAAAACAAAATCAAAACCAAAACCATGGGTAGTTTTGCAAACTACTCACTTATGTGCTTGAGGCCTCTGGTTGTAGAGCAGAGTTTTCAATTAGTTGTGATTTTGGTTGTTTTCTCTCTTTTTCTGTCTTTGTTTACTTCTAGTAACCAAAAATAAAATGTCCTGTGTAGCTCAAGGGGCTGAGGAGTTGGTAAAACAATTCTATGAGTTGATAAAGTTTGGTCCTTGCTGCTGTATTTATTTATTTGTTAGCTCGAGTATGGTACCTGGACTTCATTTGAACTGGATAAATTGTCTTTCCAATGAAAATTCCTTAATAGTCTAATATTGAAAACTAGTAATTAATGAAATTAGTGATGACCAAATAGAAGTGGGAAGAGGGAAGATATTGGTCCTTGGATTGATCTAATATTAGGCCAGGTATTATTTTTTCTTATGTTGTAGATGGCATTGGGTGATGTGGTACCTCATCTCAGACAAACACTTCATCATGAGCTCAATTATTTTCCTTTTAACCATATTCTGTGTATGAATTGGCATAATTATAGTCTTCTTAGTGAAAAATATAAACACCAAACTGGCATTTTATGTGTAAAAATAAATTGCCTCACTTGGAAATAAGCATTTTGTGTTAAGAGAAGATTTCCAGAATTCTTGAGTAGAGAACAGATGAGAATAATCAATGGTTCCCAAAGAAGTGCTATATAGTTTAGGATATGATGTTCATAAAAATGATTCTGATTCATGAAGAAGGGTTCAAATATTATTCAAGCTGTTATACTTAAGGAAAACAAGATATGCTTCTACATTTAAAAAACACTTTCTTAAAAAGAAAAGATATCAATTTCCTAGAGAATCTTTTAGTTATTTCAAAAATCGAGGGATATGAACATGGATACTTCAACAAAGCCATCTACATGTATAAAATCAGTATAAGCATTTGGATCTGTGATCAGAGTGTCAGAAAGAACGGAGCAGCAAGAAAAGATAATTTATGGCATGCCAGACTCTCTACTATGCATTTTGCGGTGGTGCTCATGGCTAAGGTTGCCCTCTCGTCTAGACTAGCCAGTTAGCTAGTTTGATTCTCCCGTAAAATTGTTTTGTGGAAACATTTGTGCTTTTAGTCTTTGATTTAGTTTCTAGAAATTGAAGGTGTTCTCACTTTGAATGTGTTGTCATTAATATACTTGGGTTTTACTTTTTGTGATTTATATTTTGAAGATAAAGCTAGGTCAGTGCAGCTATATCGACTTAAAGTATGATGCACATTATTAAAGGTATAGAGCTTATTTCATTTGTTTAATGAAAAGTGATAGGCATGCTATGATGTTGGAGCAGTTCCCACAAGATGGACTAGAAAGTGTTGACATATAATGCATGTGGTAAAATCCATACGATAACTGTTTAAAAGCTCTTCAATATTCAGTTTAAATGTTTTTAAATGTCTTATTCCGGTAAGCTTAGTTTTAGTTTTGCAAGTCCAAACACTTTCAGGAATTGAGTATGTGAGTTACTAAAGGGCCATTTTATGTAGACTAAAACACAACCTAGGGCTATTATCAAATTTTAGTTTGTTACCCTGAGAAACTATGGAACACCTCGAGTTATCCACAGATCTGGGTTTGTACCCATTTCCAAGTGCTCCATTGTGGGCAATAACGGTGGTATATAAAGGGAAATTTGCAACAGTGACTAAATTCCTGAATATCTATGTAATCTATATTTCCTCCAGCAAAAACAATGAACAAAAAACATTTCTCTAGATTAGGCACAACCTAGATAATTACACTTCTCATACTCTCCCCAAATATTATTAATAGGTATCATTGATTGAGCCTATTATAGACCAAGTACATGTCAGGTGGTTTACATAAATGATCTTATTCAATCACTACAACAGGACAACAAAATCAAAAAGGAAATTGTGGTTGATAGAAATTAAGTAGCATGCTCAAGGCCACACAGCTAATAAGACTGTCAGATACGTTATATTGTTCTTTCATAGTCTGTATCACAATTTATAATCATGTATTGTCATAATTATTCATCAATCGCTCTCTTCTGATTTTTGAGGGCTGGGGATGTGTCTATTTTGTATCCAGAGCCTGGAACAGTGCCTTGCACATTATTGGGGCTTATTAATCTCCTGTCCTTATCATTCACTTGTAGCTGCCTCCCATCCTAGGGGCTATGGTGATATACTGCCCTGTTTTATGCTTCTATAATCTTTAAAAACAAACAAACGGGATAGAGGGGGGCCTTAACTTTACTCATTCATATCTTAAATGGATTTTGTGCTCCAGATCTTTCATTTTCGCTATATTCCCTCCCAGGCACAGTCTCCAATGAAAACAGACTAGAGGACAATGCTAATAAAACCTGCTTTGTTATACTTGAATGTTGCACATCCCCGATGGCCTCTAGGGGCCAAATCTGTACTCTGTCATTAGCAGGGAAGGTTATTCTCAAGTGCCTAAGTCTCTCATGTGAATTAGAACCCTAATGTTGGACCAACAAGTCAGCCCAGGCTTTGTGATCCTTCAGGATATTCAAGGCTGGATTGTCAAGTGGGGTCCCTGTTATGCTTGAGTTTGCAATATCCCAGGAGGCAATGCTAGTCTTTGCATCCTAGGACATGACAAAATTCATGGACCTGTGCTCTAATTCATACAATATTTTTCTTCCAAATTCTTCCAAGTAATGGGTGGCCTGTTATTAAGGAATATACAGAAAGTAAGAAAGTGGAAAAGTGATATACTTTACATTATGGCTAAGCTAAAAACACATTTTTTTTTTGCCTCTTTTAGACTAACCCAATAGACACTGAAATCACTCTGGTCTTCTTTCAGGATGTTTTTTTTTCAAGTTATTTTGTAGCTTGAATACCTTTGTGCAGGCTGTCCCCCTTTGCTTGGACTGCCTGATACACACCTCCATTTCCATATTGCCACACTCTGTTTCATCCGTTGGATCTCAGCCTAAATATCACTTCATCAGAGATGTGGCAAGGAATCTGGATTAAGAAATGTTCATTTTGTCCCAGCCATTCTCTCCCTTAGCACCTTGCTTATTTGCTTCATAGCACTTGTCACAATTTGTAACTTAACATTATTTTTCTTACTTAGTGGTTTAATGGCTGTTCCTCTGCTTCAAATTGCTTGAGGGCATGGCCATATCTGCTTCAGTCAAGGCCTCTTCTAGCACTAAGATGTCTTGGTATGTGTAAGGAAAGTTCCTCCCCCTTTGGGCCAATGGGTATTTTGCAGAGCATAACCCAATTCCTCAGGTCTTAGGTGAGATCTTGACACCAAAGGATACAAAAACTTACTTATTGAATGAACTAATAATATATATATATATATATTTCTCACTTCTGAAATATTTACCTATAAGTCCAGATTCTATAGTTCCAGCAAATCTCAAAGCGTTGGTGATCTTTTGTTCTTATGGAGCCCTTAGAAATGTTAGTTGGGAATTACCTGAATATTACCTACCTATGTTATTCTTCTGTTTTATGTCCTTTAACAGATTATAGTCCTTTTCCAAAAATTATGTGATTATTCTTATACCTTAAAAAATTAAGTTGATTTTAGAGCAATCTTCAACCTTCAGGTGTTTACTTGTGATGCATGGATTTCTCATCTGCCATTTTTGTCACTCAGGGTCCTCTTTCTTGGCTCCTGGGTGGCCGTTCAATTGTGTTTTCTGGGAGAGGCTTTAGGGACCTCCTCTCCAGTTGCCATCTTGCCCTCCTTCTCTATCGATTTCAGAGCAATCTTGATGGGAAATGGGAACTTACAACCATGTTAGTATCAAAAGAGTTGAAAAAAAATACTAAAAATATTCCAAAGGCTGTTGAAATACTTGGACCTTCATAGTGATTTCTGTACAGCCATTAGCTTAAAAGGTAATAGATACTGTGTAAGGAAAAGTAGGTAACACCATGTTCATAAATGATCAAGCCTCCAATAAATTCTAGTACATGACCTTCAGTAAAAACACAACTACAAAAATAAAATGTTTTGCACAATAAGTAAAGCCATCTCCTATCTACAAGTAATGATGTATTTTAAGATAGGTATAAGACTTACTGTGGAAGGCAGAATCATTGAGCTAGTGGAGGTTTTAGATGTGTAAAAATCTGTTTAAGGACTTTTTTTTTTTACAATACAGGGTGGTCAAGAATTAAGGTATGTAAAATGTATTCAACAGATAATCAAATGAAAGCACAATGGACACGGTGCCCGAGAATAGTTTGGATTAGACTCCTTTATTCATTGGCATTTTTAAAAAAGTATTAATTCATTTTACTTTGGAAATGAAATATTTTTCTTGTAATGGAAAAGCAGCATGTCATTGTAAAACTAGGACTTGTCCTTGGCTGCTTTAATCTTCACTAAAGCATTCTCTTTCTAAGTTTTGTATGTTTAATATTTAACATATAAAAAGAAACAATATCAGAAAAGTCTAGAATAGAAGCATATTTATGTACAGTTTCCAATCACAGTTTTTGGTTCTGAAACAAAATTATACCGATGGTCTCAAAGCCAGTGCTCAGATTTTGTTTGTTTGAACTCTTTTGGTTTAAGCTTGTCAGTTAAGCCACTCCTCTGCCTCAGCCTTTCTATCTCAACCTGAGTCATTCCAACCCATACATCTGATCTCACAAATAATGAAAAGAAATTGCAATGTTAATTCTAAAATAATAGCTACTATTGCTGATCTAATAATAATATTAATCAATCACTTTTGTTGTTATTATTCCAAAGAAGCAACATGCTTTTCAATGATTTATATAGAGGGCAATATACTTTATTATCTCCTATATTTATTCAAAGGTCAGGAGGATTTTTTTCTCTTCACTATGATCATGTGCTTGTGAAAATTATAATTAATGCAGTAATTAAATAAAATATTCATTATCTTTATACTGCTAATGGTAATAATTTTTCCCTGTGCCTCAGTTTTCTTGTCTGTAAAATGGAGATCCCATATTTAATATGTTAATATGTTCACCATATTACTATAATTGTTAAGACAATGCTGGTGGCTATAACTGATGAAGCTCAAATTCTCAATGTTTTAACAACATAAAGTATTTCTGTGAAGAAGGAAGAATTGAAGTAGTAACAACTTCAGCCTGTAAATTGCACACCTTACTTTCCCTCATGCCTTATTGGTGAGGACTAGCTACATACCCCAGTCCTAGATGTAAAGGGGGAGTGGAAATATGTACTGGGTAGCTGTCACATTTAAAATGACTGAGTGAGTAGAGCAAAAAATCTGCATCAAATTTTATGTTAAGCTTGAACATTCCTCCACAGAAATTATTTAGATGATTGATAAGGCTTTCAGGGATGATGTAATGAGTGCTGCACAAATAAGAGTGGCACAAATGCTTCAAAGATGGTCAAGAATCTGTTGAAAGGGATCCACATTCTGAAAGATCTGCAGCAAGCAGAACACCTGAGAATGTGGAACGTGTACGAGCTGCAATCAACAAAGATCAGTGATGGACAGTGCGAGAACTAGAAGCTGATCTGGGGATTTCAAAATCTACCGTGCCCGACATTTTGAGGCAGGATCTTGGCATGAAACATGTCATGGCAACATTTTTTCTGTGGCTTCTGCTGCCAGAGTAGAAGGAACATCGCGCTGCAGTTGCTAACAACTTGTGGAAGAGACTCTGGAGAACTGTGTGAGGTTTCAAGGTGCCTACTTTGAACATGGCTGGATACTTTCTGGACCGACCTTGTATATAAAGCAACTACTAACACAACTAAAGAGAGAAATTGACAAAAACACAATTGTAGTAGGAAACCTAAATACCCCATTGACAGCTACGAATAGATCATCCAAATAGAAAATCAATAAGGAAATATCAGCCTTAATTGATACCTTAGAGACCAAATGGACAAAATCAACATTTTACAGAGCCTTTTATCCCAGAACATCAGACTATATATTCTTTTCTAGTGCACATCGAACATTCTCAAGGACGGACCACATATGTTGAGACAAAAAACTAGCCTCAACAAATTTAAGATTGAAATCATACCAAGCATATTTTCTGATTACAATTGGGAAAATAAAGCAGAAAAACCACAAATTTGTGGAGATTAAACAACATGCTACTTAAAGAATGACTGGATCATTGAAGAAATAAAAGGAGAGATCAAAAGATACATAGAGACAAATGAGAATAACAATACAACATATCAAACATTTGGGATATAGCAAAAGCAATAATAAGAGGAAAATTTTTATCATTAAAGGCCTATCTCAAGAAAAAAAATACCAAATAAACAACCTAACATTACATCTTAAACAACTAGAGCGAGAAGAACCCAAAGTGAGAAGAAGAAAGAAAATAATAAAAAATTAGAGCAGAGTTAAATGAAATAGAGAACAGCAAAAAGACAACAGCAAAAATTAATGCAACAAAGAACTGGTTCTTTGAAAAGGTTAATAAAATTGACAAACCTCTGGCTAGACTCACTAGGGAAAAAAGAGAAAAGACTCAAATAAACAAAATTAGAAATGAAAGAGGAAACGTTACAACGGATACCCCAGAAATGCAAAGGACCATGTAAGAACACTGTGAAAGACTATGTGCCACCAAATTCAATAACCTAGAAGAAATAGACAAGTTCTTAGAAAGATATAACCTTTCTAGACTGAATCATAAAGAAGTGGAAAACTTAAATAGACTGATCAACAGTAAGGAAATTGAAACCATCATTGAAAACCTCCCCCAAAGTAAAAATCCAGGATCAGATGGCTTCACCAGTAAATTCTAATAAACATATGAAGAAAATTTAATATCTCCTTCTCAAACTCTTCCAAAAAATTGAAGAAGAGACAACAATTTGTAACTCATTTTACTGGGCCAATATAACCCTAATACCAAAACCTGGCAAGCATAATACAAAAAATGAAGAAAGAAACAAAAAACTACAGACCAATATTTCTAATGACTGCAGATGGAAAAGTCCTAAACAAAATACTAGCAAATGAAACACAATAATATATTTAAAAGATTATATTTCACAATCAAGTGTGGTTCATTCCAGGGGCACAATGATGGTTTAACATACACAAATTGATTACATTAACAAGGTAAAGGATAAAATCATCGTGTCAGCAGATGCAGAAAAAGCATTTGACAAGATGCAACATCCATTTATGATTAAAAACTTAATAAAATAGTTATAGAAGGAATGTACCTCAACATAATAAAGGCCATCTACGACAAACCCTTAGCTAATATTGTACTCAATGGTGAAAAACTGAAAATTTTTCCTCTAAGATCAGGAACAAGACAATGATGCCCACTCTCACCACTGTTACTCATAAACAAACATCCATAAATAACAAACAGAAGAAGAAATCATAAAGCAGAATATACAAGAATACTGCACACGTAGGAGGAACACTCTAAGGAAACAGTAGGTGAGTTGTACACCAGCAATTTAAATGAACCCATAATAACCAAATGAACAACCTGGTGCTATTATGGTTCACAGTCCATTAACAGAATTGCTGCAGAACACACTTTGTTTGCCTTTTCTCTCACTCTGTGTCATGTTTTCTTATTTTTTAACCTCCTTGTCTTATTCTAGCTAATGCTGTTGGATCAAACACTAAGCTTTAAATTTTTTCTCTTGGCTTTGTTCTGTGGTGTAGAGTCTTTCCTGAACATGATTTGGGTCTTTTTCTTCTGTGTTTATTCAGGAAAACATAGGTGAGGAGTTACCTTTTCCACATGGCCTGCCATACTCCTTAAGACCAGACCCAGATGGGGTCAGTGTGATCTCTTATCTGCCGATACCTGATCATTGTGTGAAATAGGGTCAAGAAGAGCAGTTAAGAAGAAGCAGGCACAGAGAATAAGAAACACTTGAGGGACTGGGAGAAAAGTAGCAAGAGTATTTGAATGAGTGAAATGCTAGCATGAGTCACTAGATTTGCTTCAAGAAATCAGAGTGACCTAGAAGAAACTAGCAACACAAAAGAATATATTGCAAAGATTATAGTGAAAGAGAATGGTGAATAGGCATCAATATTCAACATAATTAGGTGAAAAGGATGTAAATTTTAAAAATATTTATAGAGAAAACAGAATTAAGTGCAGAATTTTTATTTTAACATATGAATGTCATGAATAGGGCAAACAGAATGTTTGGGAAGAGGAGTTAGTACAACTTTTCCTCTAAATCCACAGACGAATGATCAAAAGAAAGGAGTTCGTGCCTCATTTCAAACTCACCCAATTTAACTTCTAGGGTAATACGAAGAGAAACAATTTTTGTGTTTTCCAGCCCCTCTTTTACTATATGGGTCTGTGTGTGTGTGTGTTTTGGGGAGTGTCCAGACAGGCATGGTTGCCATGGAATTTGAGGGAAAATGTTAGCAATAAAGGCTAGAGATAGTCACTTTTAAAGATCTCAAAAGTGCTGGAGAGCAAGCCAGGGTTTTAAAAATCAGGAGGTTTATACTGCAGATGACGGGAATTTTGTGGTTCAAAGCAATTGACCTATCAGTTGAGACAAAAGGAACCAAGAGCTCAAACCATGTAGTACTAGAATTTTAGGTGATCACTGAGAAAAAATTTCCCAAAGTTACTGGTACAGGAGCACCTAGATAACCTGCGCTCTGACTTGTAAACTTTGTTGAGTCGTGCTGAGCCTACAGGTGTGTGGGAGACAATGGATGTCAAATTGAAAGTGAAGTATCATGGAGAGTTGTTACATTATTTCATATATTTCATTTTGGTTACCTTCCAATCTGAATTTTCATCTTGTCAAACATGGATAAAATTACATAACATGATTAAAGCTCTAAAACTATGAAGGTTAAAGAGTCTTCACATGCTTTAAACTGAAACAAGTGTGAAGTGGCCCTCTCCAAATGGGGAAGATCCATGTGTAAACATCACTCTGCTATCCAACCAAGCCAACCTGAGACTTTAATCCATAAACTCTGATTGAGTTCTTAAATAAATACATAAAGAAATACATTTATATGTACATATGAGATCAGACAATTAATTTTGTGATCTCATCCTAGAAAAAGTACTACATACCTCATTGCTGAATATCACTATGGTCACCTTTGAAGTACTCCCCTTGGGAAGCTATGCACCTATGTCAGCTCCTAGCCCACCCTTCAAAGCAATTTTGGAACTCTTTTTCTGGTATGACCATCAGAGCTGCCATAGTACCCAAATCTGACAATTAAGTTTGTGAACTTGCTACCGTGCGCTTACATTGGCAGCGCTGTACAAACAACTCGGTAAGGTGTGTTGTTGTACAGTCCTGCCAACATAAGCACGTGGTGGCAAGTTCCTGAACTTTGTTGTCCAGTATTGGGTATGATGACAGCTCTGATGGCCATTCCAGAAAGAGTTCCAAAATTGCTTTGAAGGGTGGACTAGGCACTGGTGTCAGTGCATCGCTTCCCAAGGTGGAGTACTTCGAAGGTGACTGCAGTGATACTCAGCAATGAGGTAGGTAGCACTTTTTCTAGGATGAGTTCGTGAAATTGTCAGACCTCATATATTTAAAGTATAAAGACATAGATATGTATGTGTATATATCAAGCATACAAGTGAGTTTCACAATTCCTATACCACACAATGGAGACAAAAAGAAAGACGTTACAGGAGAGGAAAGAGGGAAAGGCTATATAGTCTAGTTGAGGTAGCTCATTTTCAACCATGTCCCCCAGCTGCCCTGTCTGTGATCTATGAGCCTGAACTCCCAATATTTACTCCTTTGTGTAGTTCCTCCCCTTGAATCTGGGCTGGCTCTGTGATTGACTTTTTTTGTTTCATAAAAGTTATTAGCTTACTAATCCTCTCATGAAAAATCTTCTCAATCACCACAGATAAAGTCACTAAGGAAACTCTCCTTTTTGCCAGCACTAACATTGGCCTTTGCAGTCCCCCTAACTTTCTTCATTCTGGTCTTATGTTCCTTTTACTGTTTTCTTGAGGTCTTTCTCTTCTCAGATAGGCCATGCCTTGCAAGTCTATGTTAGGTTCATTTTTCTTTGTGTAATCCAAGGAATTATAATCATGCAAAAACCAGTGATCTTGCCACCACCAAAAGGAGTTCTGAATCCAAATACAAAGATAACATCTGCTGTGGTCTTGTCTATTTTGGCTAGTTTTTCTTGAATTTCTGTCTTAGGTACTGTTGCTTCTCAGGATGAAGGACATTGATGATCATTTGTTTCCAATGAAGTAACCTATTGGTCATGAACTTCCTAGTACAGATAGTTACTGCGTTACTCATGGTAGCGGCTGACCCTCAAGCAGCTGAGGAGACTCTGTGACTCATTTTTGACTGACAGCATATGCCAGAACTGAGCTTCTAATGCCAAGCCATAAGAAATCATGTAATTTGTCTTGGGTTTCTCAGAACTCACCTTTGAGATGCTTCTCAGAACCCAGCCATCAGCCATGTGTATAGCCAGCAAAGTAAGTGCCCAAGTCAACAGCCCCCACTGATATCCCAGATGACATGCAGCAATAACTGCCAGCCACCTGAATGAACCAAGTCAGAAATTCCAGTCCAGTCTTACTCCTAGATAACATCCTGTGAAGCAGAAGAGCAGCCCAGCAGAGCCCAATCAACACACAGAATTGTAAAAGAAATTGTTTGTTGAAACCATTAATTTTTAAAAGTTTAATTAGAAAGACTAAATAACCAAAATGACCTATTAATTTCTTAATGTGATAGCACACTAGTTCGATATTATTGTGTAACAAATTACCCCCAAAGTTTAGTGATTTGAGACAGGAAATCATCAAACTTTTTCTTAAAGAGCCAAATAGTAAATATTTTAGCCTTTCTGGGCCATACAGTCTCTCTCCTAACTACTCAACTCTGCCATTGTAGTGTGAAAGAAGCCATGGATAATACATAAACAAATGAACATAGCTGTGTTAAAAAACAAAACAAAACAAAAACATTACAAAAACTGGTGACTGGCCCATGGCCATAGTTTGTCAAGCCCTCTTTTTAAAAAATAAGCATGTATTATTGCCCACAATTCTATGGGTCAGATGGAGTGGCTCTGCTGATCTAAGCCATCTAGCTGATCTCAGCCTGGCTCATTCATGCACCTGTCATGAGCTGGCAGGTCAGGAGTGGGGCTGGCTGGTCTATGATGGCTTCACATACAGCTGGTGTTTTGCTGACTGCCAGCTGGAGTGACAGGGCTGATTGGACCACATGTCCATTATCATCCATCAGGCTAGCCTAGACTTGTTCACATAGTGGTGGAAGAGTTCCAAAAAAGTAAGCAAAAGCACATAGGTCCATTGAGGCTTAGAATAAAAATTGACATATTTTTACATCTGATCTATTTTATTGGCCTAAGTAAGTCACAGGTCAACATTCAAGTGATATGAGAATAGACTCACCTTCTCCACAGAGGAGGGGCAAAGTCACTATGCAAATGGCAAGGGTACGGTTAGGGGTGGAGAATTTTGCCATTTTTGAAAATCAGGAGACTATGAATGTGTGAATCTAAGACGTAAGATTCTAAATGGGAGGTGTCCTACTTCCTTTATAAAGGAAGAAAATGAAACTCAGGGAAAGGAATTGACTCACCCAAGTCAATTTTGTTAGGTAGGACAGCCCTGGGGCTAGCAGGACAATTTACTAATTGTGTGTGTAACTAGGAGACTATGGTTTTTTTGAGCCCTTAGAATGTCCATATAGGATCTCCAGGGACTTCTAAGACAACTGTGAAGTTTCTCTTCTGTGCACAAGTCCAGTCACGTGACCTCTACCTACCTCAACGTCTCCAATTTGAGTAAAGGCACACCTAGGTTGGGAAATATTTAGTATTTACCAAGGTCCTTTATTTCCCTTATATCCAGAAAGTCCTTCTTTATTATTCTCTTGGAATTCTAATTTCTAATTCCGCATATCTTTAGCATAAAATGTCTCTAAACATCTGCATCAGTTGGTCACATGCCATGAATATGGAGTGGCCTGGTGATAATAGGTCCAGTGAGAATGACTCTTACTTAAACAGTTGAGCCAAAGACTTGCTGTAAACACACTTAAAGTGAGGTGGCCACAGGCTACAAATTACTCACCAGCTGCCATAGTTATAGGCAACATCCCAACTAGTCAGTTCATAATCCATAGGGATTTATGAGAACGTTCAAGCAAAAACCTCCCCTTCTATCCTAAATTGCTATGCTGTTGGGAAAAACAGTAGAATTATCTTCCCCACCCTGATTTAATGCCTTCCAGTAAGGATACGTACAGCCTTATATTAAGTTCAAACATCTTCACAATTTAATAGGATATAAAGATAAATCTTTCTACCTTGCTTTACCCTGTGGACAGGACTGACTTAAGCCAGAGCATATGCAACCAGTAGATGAGTCCCTGACTCCTGGAGCTTACATTTACAATTTGTTCTGGCATCTGGACTATACCCAACTTGGATGCATTGCATTAAGTTAATAAGTTGTACTAATGTTTTGTTTATGTTTTCATGGCTCAAAAACACTTTAAAATTCCTTTGTGACTTACTTGTAAAGTAGCATTTTCGTATTTTTGTCTCTACATCAAACACCTTTTATGTAATTCAAAACTTTTAAGAGTCAACCCTAAATCCAATATTAGGCAATAAACAATCTCCTAAACATAACCTGAAACAACTCCTCTAACATAAGTAATTTTCTGAATTTAGGCTCCACTAAATTCATGTTTCCTCTGCCCACTTGTTTTTATGGCTTCAATGGTTATGCTATGACATCACGGTTTATTTTCATTTCCCTCTATTCTCATACAGATTGCCAAAGTTTATAGATTCTGCCTTCTTCACATCTTGGCAGTTGGTTTCCTATTGTTCTCTTTGTCACCATGGCCTGAACCTCCATCTGGATAAGCTCGTGTTCTTATTCATGCTATTATTCCTTGTAATGACTTGTCTTCTCTTGCCATCTCTGCCCACTCAGGTTTCACTGAAACTTGGTTTCCCCTGACCAAACCTGATCATTCCATTTATAAAATTTGTATCTGTTTATGCCTCTATGTTGAATGTAGATGATTGTCTGTTTTGTAGGACCATTATTTGTTGTATGATGCCTTCTTATCTTACAGGCAGCTAATTTTCCTCTAACTTAAGGTGTTTCTTCAGCATACCTGACAAAGACATTTAACTTTCTGAGGCAGTATTTGCAAAGGGTCCACTGTAATGCCTAATTCTTTCTGTTGATGTAGCAGCAGTTGTACCAAATCTGGCAATCAGAGTCCCATGGGGAAGTAGAACCCACATTTCCACAGTCATGTAAGGAAGTATAAAGGCAAAATTGTTAATAGCTTCCCCAGGGTTTTAGCTCTTGCTATGGTGCCTTCCATGATTTCATCATGGTTTAAAAGTAGTGAAATATCTCAATTCAGGTTTCAAAGCATAAAATAAAAATAAGTGTGCTTTAGTCATCTTTTCCAAAGCCTGGTTTTTTAAAGTTCTACAAGTTTCTTTCGTATGTAACCTGTTTACATGAGAGCATTAAAATTTATTTCTAAGCTTCATTACTACCATGCATCCTGTTATAATGTTTTAAGAGCAACTATTTACAAAGGAATATCACATTTTATGTATATTGTTTTACACTTTTTTTCTTCAATGTAATATTGGCCTCTTTCTTTTTTTAAGTCACTTGCTAACTTCTTTAATAAAGATATATATTTTTTAAGCCAAATTACTATACACACCTTTGAGAGCCTGAAATTTTTATATGTATGTACAATGATGAGAGATGAGAGAAGTTCAGGAATACCACAGTATTCTCAGAACAGATGTATTATAATTAGGGTCAGTACCTCCTAGATCAAGAGCAGCAGTATCTAAACAAAATTTGTGCACACATACCTTTGGGTATATTTGTGTGCTTGAATGATGTTTGCTTTTTCTTTTTCTTTTTTTTTCTATTTTATGTTAAAATAGTGACTGAAATCAAATTTACAGGTCTGATCAATTACTTTTGTTTCATGCCACGGTAGCTTCTACTTAGTGAGTGCCTACTCTGGACCAGTCCTCTCGTGGCATGCTTTTTCTACATTTATCTCAAAAACTACTGTATTTGGTTCCCTTTCTGTATTTTGTGTGTGTGTGTGTGTGTGTGTGTGTGTGTGTAAGTCATTCCCACCTGTCCAGTTGACAAGCAAGTAATGTACTTATTGTCTCATAACTTTTATTTCCAATTCACGTCAGGTTCTCTGAATTTTATGTTTTAAGCATTATCTAGAGTCAGTCCACATCTCTCTTGCTTCACTTCCATTCTCCCATTTTAAACATAAATAATCTCCAACCAAAACTAGTTGAAGAGCCTACTAACCAGTTTTCTTGTATTTACTCTTGGGTTCCTCTTTTCATTCTTAACCCTGATGCCTGTCCAAGTCTTTGCTTATTTTTAAGTAATTTGTCTTTTTATTATTGAGTTTTAGGAGTTCTGTGTATATTCTGGATGTGTGTTCTTTTCAAAATGTACAGCCACTCCTGGCAGTCATACGAATAGGAAGTCAATGTTCCTTGTTGAATAGTTGGATGAATAAACCTTTTGGAGCATAAGTTACCCGCCGTTTACCCCTAAAGAAACAAATGCTCAGGGAGGTTACTTGCACAAGGTCACTTAACTAATAAATTGTAGAACCAGGATTGGAAACCAGCCTATCTGATTTCAAAGACAGCTTTTTCCACTGGACTGTATTTATTCCCAATTCATTGTCACAGTAATATGCCTTTAAATTGTTGAAACATCTTATAAATGTGTGTCTTTGTTAACTTCTGGGTAGAAAAAGGAGGAAATGTCAAGAGAGGCTAGATGAATAGAAATACAGGTGTTATCAGTAACAGGAAAATTATGCAAAGCTTATGATTCATTGTGACTCGGTCAGCAACACTATCTACCATTCATTATCTATCTATCTATCTATCTATCTATCTATCTATCTATCTATCTATCATTACCTGTCATCTATCTAACCTAAAATGACAGCTTCTCTATTCATAGAGTGTGGTCTGAGGCATACCCTCTTTATCCTGACAATATTAAACACATATTAGGAATAGTTATTTTTTATACCCTGTTTCTTAGTAAAATTTGCCTTCAATAAAAATGCATAAATCTTAAGTGTTCAATAAGATGAGCTTGACAAGTGAATGCAGCTGTAGAACCTACACCACCGTAAAGAACATTTTCATTACCCGGAAAGTTTCCTCATGCCCTTTTCCAGTCTATCTCACCCACCCCAAAGACAACTATTTTTCTTTTTTTTCCCCATCATAGATTAGTTTTTCCTGTTGTAGAACTTTATACGAATGAAGTCATAGTATATTTTCTTTTGTGTCTGGCTTATTTCAACCTAATGTCTTTCAGATATATCCCATTGCTATATTTGTCAATATTTGCTTACTTTTTTTATAGAGAAACACTATTCCATTACCTGAATATACCACAGTATTTTTATTGATTCTCCTTTTGATTGACATTGGGTTATTTTGCCTTGGAGAATATAAAAAATAAACCTCTGTGAGTCATTTGAACGAGTATTTTTGTGAACATATACTTTTCATTTCTTTTGATTGAACGCCTAGAAGTAGAATGGTAAGTCACATGGTAGGTGTATGTTAAATTTTATGGGGGGGCGGGTTCCCTGGTCGTGTAGTGGCTGGGCTTCAGTGCTCTCACCGCCGCAGCCTGGGTTCAATCCCCGCTCAGGGAACCAACCAAAAAAAAAAAAAAAAGAAATTGGCGATGTTTCTCTCAAAGTATTTGTACCATTTTTATGCCTACCAGCAATGTACTCACATTTACGAGAACTCTAGTTTCTCCATCTTTTAGTCAGCATCTGATGATAACAGGTTTTTCTATTTTATCCATTCTAGAGGTAAATAGAAATATCTCATTGGGTTTTTAGTTTGCATTTTCTTGATGATTAGAGTTACTGAATAATTTTATGTTCTTATTGACTATTTGTATATATTTGTTTCAAAGTATCTGAACAAGTTTTTGCTGATTTTTAAACAGTGTAGTTTATTTTTTTATTAATGAGTTGTAGGAATTATTTACACGCATTTAGCATCAAACAGAGAGTACTTTGAAAGTGACCGAAGTTTAAAACATGTAAGAATAAATACACAATTTTCTATAAATAAATTCTAGTTGTATTTGGGTCCCCCCTTGTATATACCACATCTTCATTACCCATTCATCTATTGCTGGACATGTAGGTCGCTTCCATATCTTGCCTATTGTAAATTATGTTTATGTCTATTCAATGAGCATAGAGTGCTAATCTTGTTTTTCCTTGTGTGTTTTTTTTAATGGAGATTTTGGTGAGCAGATTTTAATTTTATCTCTAATTTTCAGTTTTTTTCTTTATGAAGATTGTTTTCAGTATTTTTTTTTTTTACTTGCAAGTTCAGGTTTATTTTTTATTTTTTTCATTTGCTTGGCTTTTCTTCTTTTTTTTTTAATTCATTTTTATTGTTAGACTTATTGGGGTGACATCTGTTAGCAAGGATTACATAGGTTTCAGGCATACAATCCTACAGTGCATTGTCAGCTTGTTGTATAATAAGTTCACCACCTAATGTGACTTCTCTTTCCATCACTTTATATTGTTTTAAGTATTTTTGTATAAAAAATATTTGCTCATTACCAAGTCTCAAAATATTCTTTTAAGGGGAAAGATAAATAGTTGGAGCACAGAGAATTTCAGGGCAGTAAAAATTGTCTATATGATACTGTAATGACGGATACAAGTCCAAACTCATAAATATACAATGCCAAGTGTGAACTGTAATGTAAACTATGGACTTTGAGTGATGATGGTGTGTTAATGTAGGTTCATCCATTGTAACAAAAATGTACCACACTAGTGCGTGATGTTAATAATGGGAAACGCTATGAATATGGGAAATCTCTGTACTTTTCCCTTAATTTTACTGTGAACCTAAAACTACTCTTAAAAAATAATCAATTTAAAAAATAGTCATGTCCATTCATAAAGCTACTTTATCCTTTATGAAAAAAAAATTAAAAAATCACTGTAAAAACAAATATATATATTTTCTGTTTCTTTTTCAAAAGCTTTAAAATTTTGCCTTTAACATTTAGTTATAAGAAGTATATTAAATTAACTTTTGTGTATCATGAAAAGAAATCAAAGTTAATTTTTTTCAATATATTTTTCAGTTTTTCATTGGTTTAACTACTTTTCTTCCCTACTTTATTTCTTTGGTACCTTTAGAAAAAATGATTTGGGTCTCTTTCTGAATTCTTTATTCTATTTTATTGATCTATTTTAATATCCCGTACCAGTGCCATACTATCTTGATTAATATAGCTTTATAGTAATTCTTTAAATCAGGTAGTATAAGTACTCCAAATTTGTTGGGATTTTTTACAAGATTGTTTTGATTTTTCTGAGATGTTTTGATTTCTATACATATTTTAGAATCACCTTTTCAATTTTTATTAAAAGTCTACTGGTTTTAGATTGACTCACAGGCCAATTTGGGGAGAATAAAAAACTTAACAGTATTGTACGTTCCAATTAGTGAACATGGTATAACTCTCCATTTACTTAGATTTTCTTCTATTTATATTGGAAATTTTGGTAGATTTTAATATAGAAGGCTTGCACATTTTTGGTTTATTTATTCCTAAATATTAATGTCTTCAACAATGTGTTAAATAGAAAATATTTTAAAGTTCATGTTCTTTATTTTTTAACTTCATTAAATTTATTAGGATGATATTGTTAATAAAATTATATAGGTTTCAGTTGTACAATGATATAATACATCATCTGTGTATTTCATTGTATGTTCAGCACCCAAAGTCGAATCTCTTCTTTTCCCACATGTTTTATCCTCTGTATTCTTTTCTACCTCCCCTATCTCCTTTCCCTCTGGTTACCCCCATACTAGTGTCTGTAAGTTTTTATTTGTTTATTTGTTGCTTTCAGTTTTATATCCCATATGAGATATAATCATACGATTCTTGACCTTTTTTATCTCACTATTTTAGCATGATATTCTCAAGATCTGTCCATGTTATCGTAAATGGCAATATTTCATATTTTCTTGTGGCTGAGTAGTATTCCATTGTATATATGTACCACATCTTTTTTATTCAATCATCTGTCAAAGAACATTTTAGTTGTTTCCATGTCTGGACCACTGTGAACAATGCTGTAATGAACATAGGGATACATACAAAGGGGGACCCAAGAAAACCAGGAATTATCTTTTGGAAGACAGATCCCTTGTCATACAGACTTCCTCCACTAGATAAATGTTCTAGGAATCCATCTGCAGCAGTGTACCAGCTAGCATTGTTGTGAGCAACTGCATTCAGTTTCAGTGACACTTTTTTGGAGATTCAACACATCTGCCTATTTCATAATGGGTGATTTACAAGAATAATATGCAGCATGACAACACACCTGCCCACACTGTCCTAAGTGTTCAGTAGTTTTTGACCCAAAACGGCATGACCACCGTGCCCCACTCTCTCTACTCACCCTATATTGCCCCTAGTGACTTTTTTTTATTACTCTGGATGAAAAATGTTCTCAAAGGGAAACATTTTGCTTATGTGGAAGAGGTGAAACAAAAAATAGTAAAAGCACTAAAAGATATCAAAACTGACAAGTTCAAAAACTATTTTGAGCAGTGGAAAAAGAGTCTTGATAGGTGTATTGCATCAAATGGAGAGTACTTTGAAGCCGACTGAAGTTTAAACATGTAAGAATAAATATACAATTTTTAGAAATTAATTCCAGTTTTATTTGGGCCCCTTGTATATCTTTATGAATAAATATTTTTAAATTTGGGGGGTAAATGCCCATAAGGGAGATTGCTGATCATATGGTAATTCTATTCTTAATTTTTTGAGGACTCATCATACTGTTTTTCATAGTGACTGTACCAATTTACAACCCCACCAGCAGTGTATAATAAGGGTTCCTTTTTCCGCACAACCTATCTGACATTTGATATTACTTGTCTTGTTGATAATGGTCATTCCAACAGGTGTGAGGTGGTATCTCTTTGTAGTTTTCATTTACATTTCTCTAATAAGTTAGTGAAGTTGAGCATCTTTTTATATACCTGTTGGTCGTTTGTATGTACTGTTGGGAGAGGTGTTAGTTCAGGTCCTCTGCACACTTTTAATTGAATTGTTTGTTTTTTGGGGGTTGAGTTGTATGAGTTCTTTATATATTTTGGAGTTTAGCCCTTTATTGGAGTGTTGTTTGCAAATATTTTCTCCCTTTTGGTGGGTTGTCTTTTTGTTTTGTTGATGATTTATTTTGTTTTGTTGATGTGTATTTTATTGTTTTAGGACTTAGGTCTTTGATCCATTTAGAGTTAATTTTGGTGTATGGTGACAGATAGGAGTCTAGTTTCATTTCCTCCGATTTTCCCAGCACCATTTATTGAAAAAGCTTTCTTTTCTAAATTGTATGTTTTGGCTCCTTTGTAAAAAATTATTTGCCTATATGTGTGTTTGAGTTTATTTCTAGGCTCTCAGTTCTGTCCTATTGGATTTTGTGTTCATTGTTCTGCCAATACCATGTTGTTTTGATTATTGTCACTTGGTAGTACATTTTGATGTCAGGGAATGTGGTACCTCTGGCTTTGTTCTTTTTTCAGGATTGCTTTGGCTATTCGTGGTCTTTTGTGGTTCCATACAAATCTGATTTGTTTTTGTTTTATTTCTTTAAAAGATGCCATTGGGATTTTTTGATTGGGCTGCATTAAATCTGTATATTGCTTTGGGTAATATGGCCATTTTAACTACTTTAATTCTTGTAATTAATGAACATGTAATACCTTTTCATTTCTTTTGTGTCTTCTTCAAGTTGTTTTAATAATATCTTTTAGTTTTCAGTGTACAGGTCCTTTGCATTCTTCGTTAGCTACGTTTTGTTTTTTGACTATATACACACATCAAGCTATAGAAAACTATCATACAAGAAGGCTTCTTCATCTTCCTTCTGAGAAACTATTACCTCAAAAATTAGTTTTGCCAATTTAAAAAATTTGCAGCTTTTAAAAGACAGCCAATAAATTGAATATTTCAAAGTATACAATTTGATATCTTGATATATATAAATCTGTGAAAACTTCAATCAAGATAGTAAGCATATCCATCACTCTCAGAGGTTTCCTTTATGCCTCTTTGTAATCCCTCCCTCTCATACTTCCTTACTTTCCAATCCCTCAGCAATCACAAATTGTGTTTTTCTGCATTTTATATAAATGGAATGATACATGTACAAATTTTTTGCCCTGCTTAATTTATTCAGCATAATTATTTTGTTGTCTATGATAGAACATGTATCAATATTTTATTTTTGTTTTATTGCTTAATATTCTTCCAGTATATAGATATACCATAATTCTTTATTTTATTTATCAGTTGATGAATATGAATTGTTTCCATTGTGGGGATATTACAAATAAAGTTGCAGTGAACATGGTATATACCTTTTATTTTTCCTGGGTAAATATCAACCAGAATGGCTTAATCATATATGTTAATATTTAACTTTTTAAAGAAATTGCCAGGGAGTTCCCTGGTGGTGTAGTGGCTTAAAGCTTCGGCGCTGGTGCTGTCAGCGCTGCGGCCTGGGTTCGATTCCCAGCCAGGGAGCTACCCACATACCAAAAAGCAAAAAAAAAAAAAAAAGAAATTGCCAAACTGCTTTCCAAAGTGGTTGTACCATTCCATTCCTACTAGCAATATATGAAAATCTCAATTTGTCCACATCCTTACCAAACTTAGCATGGTCAGTCTTTGTAATTTCAGCCATTGTGATAGGTGTAAGTCATATCTTGTTCTGGTTTTATCTGCTTTGTTTTTCCTTCTGTACAGTGACTTGGAGTATCTTTGCGCGTGCTTGTCATCTATATGTCTTCTTCAGTCAAGTGTCTAGCCCAACGCTTTGCCCATTTTTTCCATTGAGTTGTTTGTTTTCTTACTGAGTTTTGAGAGGTTTTTTTTTTTAATGTATTCTAGATTTAAATACTTCATCAAATATATGATCTACAAATCCTTCCTTCCAGTCTGTGGCTTGCCTTTTATTTTCTTACTGGTGTCTGTTGGTGAGCAGAACCACTTACGAATCGTACTTTTTGTCATACCTGAGAAATATTTGCCTAATCCAAGATCACAAAGCGTTTGTTCCATGTTTTCTTCTAGACTTTTAATCATTTTCAGCTTTACATTTAGGTCCATGATTTATTTTGAGTTAATTTTAGTATACTTTGAGATATGGATCCAAGTTTGTTTGTTAGTTTGTTTTTGTTTTGTTTTGTTTGCATATGGACACCCAACTACTCTGCACTATTTGCGGAACAACTGGTTTTACTTATTTTGACTTCATTTAAATAAAAACAGGGAATATGTTTTTATTTTTTCTGGTTACTTGTACTTAAAATGATGTCTTTAAAATTCATTGATTTTGTTGTTTGTACTAGTAGTTTATTTTATTCCCTTGCTGTATAATGTTCTATTGTATGATCATATTACCGTGTATTCATTTATTCTATTGATAATGGATATTTCCATTCTATTATTGATGAACATTTTAGTTATTTCTAATTCCCTCCTTTTGTGAATAACACTATTATAAACATTCTTGTCTTCCAGTGCCATAAGCAATTATTTCATTTTGGCATATACTTATGAGTGGAGTATCTGGGTCATAGGGTATGAAAATGTTTAACTTCAGTAAATACTGCCAAAAAGTTTTTGAAGTGTATATTAATTTAGTCTCTTACCAACAATGTATGAGAGTTTAACTTATTCACCAATACTTGATATTGTCAGTCTTAATTTTAGTAACACTAAAAGGCATGTAGTGACATCTAAATTTGGTTTAATTTGTATTTTTCTAAGGAATTACAATGAAAGCACATTGCATATACACATTTATAGGCCATTAGGATAGCCTCTTTTTTGAAGCGCCTATTGAAGTCTTTCTCCATATAAAAAATGGTTTGTCTGTATTTTTTTTTATTTGTAGAAATTCTTTATGTTTTGGATATGAGTCCTTTAATAGATATATAAAAGTTCTTAATTTGACAATTTAATTTTAAAACATCAAATTTTTAGTATTTCATGTGTCTTGTGGTCTAATGTTCCATTTAAGAAATCTTAAAAATAATCTCATGAAGATTATCTCCTATGTTTTCTTTTAGAACCTCTTGTTTTTCCTTAGAAATTAGATCTATGATACATCTTGAATTAATTTTTGTGTACAGTATGAAAGATAGTTCAAGATTCAGTCTTTCAAATGTAGATATCAATTAATGTAACGCCACTTATGGAAAAGACCATCCTTTTCCCCACTGAATAGTAGTAGTACCTTGGGTATGTATCTGTTGATCGTACATGCATAGGTTTATTCCCAGAGTTTCTATTCTTTTCCGTTGTTCCAGTTTTGTACATTGTTCTAATTACTTTAGATTTAAAAAATCTTGAGATCAGGTAGGGCAAGATGTGTTTCTTTTCTTCAATATTACTGTGATGCTTTATATTCCTATGTAGCTGTAGAACCAGTTTATCAATTTTTGGAAAAATCACTAAGAATTGATTATGATTACATTAAATACACAGATCAAATTGGGAAAAATTGTCATATTAAAACATTAAATCTTCCAATCTATGAACATGGTAGGTATCTCAATTTATTAGGTCTTTAATTTATTTCGCACTGTTTTATACCTTTAAGTACAAAGGTCTTGTACACTTATTATATTTATTTTGAGGTATTTGATACATTTTGTTACAATAGTAATCTTGTTTTTAAACTTTTTATTTTCCAAGCATAAAGACATGCATCACTTCTGAGTGTTGACCTTTAATATAGAAACCTGGCTAAATTGACTTACTAATTTTAAAATTTTGTATGTAGAGTCTTTTTGCTTAATCTACATGCAGAATCACCTGTGAATAAAGACAGTTCTCTTTTTTCTTTCCAATATTTATGCTTTTTATTTTTTGCTGACGCAGGATAGGATCTCACACAATGTTGAATATAAATGATGATAGTAAACTCTCTTTTATTTTTTTCACTATTTTTTATTCTATCCCACTACTAGTTATGCTTAAACTGTAATTTGTTGAATATCTCCCTCCTGACTTGTCATTTAAGTAGAAATCCCCTGCTCCAAGCCTTATCCCAAATTGCTTTCCCAAACTCACATATTCATCTGAGCTGTAAGCATCTCCTTTGGCTTATATTGAATAATCTTGAGTGTATATTCTAGATGCTATAAGTAACTAAGTAACTTTCTGTCTCTTACACTAGATAAAATTTCTGAAATGCAGTGATTACACCAGTTATCTCTTTATTCCTGTTATCAAGAACAAGTTCCTGGCTCATAAGAGGTATTTGATGAATAATTGATAAATGTTCACTGAATGAAAAAAAGATGCTCAACCCTGACTTCTCACTAGTTTTCTCTACATATTTATTAGTTTTCACGTAGCTGTACTTCTGGTGGGATACTTACGCCCTGAATTCAAGGAAATAAACATTCTCCTTCTGTGTTCCTCTCCCAAAAACTCAACTATCCAATTAATGCTCTGGGACATTCATTTGGTAGTTAATTTTTATTACGTTCTTTTTTAAAAAATCTCACTTGGCTTCATATATCAAGTCAGTTCTCATATCCTATTAATTTTTTCTTGTGGTTCTTTTTGGATTTGAGCCTTCTTTTCCATTTCCCTAGTCATTATTGTAGTCCACAGTTTTATAACTTCATTCCTTGACTATGTTAACTATTTTTTGGTTGTATTATTTGTTTCTAATACCTCTATTCTTCAGCTTACTCACCACACAACTAGCAGAAGAGTCTTCCTTAGATAATACTTTAACTATTCATTTTCCCCAAGAAGCCAAGTGGAGTCCATTTATTCATGCTAATGTCATCCCAAACCTCATCTAATATATCCCCTGTGATACAAACCCCATTTATCTCTAACATAGTCATCCCCTCCAAGTCATAAAATTCAGCCTTTTTGTCATACCCAGATCTTCATTACTGCTCTTACCATCCCATGGAACAGCCTTGTCTTCTCTGCATGAAGCTATGCCTACAACTTTCTGCAAGACATGGCTTCAGATTTACCTATTTGAAACATTCTTCAATTAATTGTATCATCTCAGATAAAGTGTTCTCTTTATTTTACATCCTCCTAATATTTTTAGTCTATAACTATTACTTTAAAGACCAATTACCAAGGAAGCACAATTTGGTGGTTCAGAAATACTTTAACACAAGGAGCTTTATGTGACTATGTGCTTTTTACTATGATTACAAATATTTTCCTGATAAAGAGTTAATGAATTTGGGCTATCTTATAAGGAATGCAAAAATTATGATATTTAGATGTCTGAAAGATGTCTCATGCATAGGCAAAGTAAAGTACTCTTGTTTTTTAAATTATACTCGTGAACGAATTCATTTACTGTTTTCAGATTTTAGCTGGAATACAGCCATAAATATTGGCATATGAACTTGGGTAAGAAATTGTGTGATATATGACTTATCAGGATAATGTGATTTGTGAGAACTAAAAGGGAGACTTAGGTGTTATCTAACATAATTTCTTTAGTTCACAACTGAGGGAGATGGAAAAACTGTGACCTATTCAAAATCTCACATCTAATTAATAGCAAAATTACGGTTATAACCAAGGTCTTTTAGTGTGCAGTCCAGTGTTTTTTGTTGTTATTTTTTTAATATTACTGGAGGTCACCTGTGTTGTTTTTAAATGGCAGTATAGGGGTCTAGCTGCATTGTGAGCTCCCAGAGGTCAGGAACCATGCCTGTGTCTCCTTTTCCTTTTCTCCTTAGCTGTTCTCCCTGGAGCAGGACTCAGGTTCAGTATTTACTGGACACCCTTTCCCCCAAGTTTTATTCTCTACCTGGAAGATCCTCAATAATATTTTAAAAATCAAAATAGAGAGGAGACTTACTCCCCCCTAAGTCACTTTTTTGGGGCATTTATTTTAAGAATATATAGTTTAAGACTTGTGAATGATCAAGAACTCCTAAAATTTGTCTTAGCTATGAGTTAAGAAGATGGATTTCCTAAGCTGGATCACCTATGACTTTTCTGTATTTTGTCAATAATCTTTATTTCCTAATCCATTTTAAGATCTGGTCAGAACTGAAAAAAGTCAATAGGAGAAGCTCTCATACACTATTACCTCTTAAGCACACATTCTTGCTTACTCTCTGGTTACTTGTCTAGGACAATACACAGTTCCATGTGTTTCCCCAGGGATGTGTCTCACATAGCTGCTCTTTCCACTGGGAATAAAACCAGGACTTGGGCCTATATGGTTCCTCTATTAGGGCACTGAAAGAAGAATCAGGATATTAAACTCTAATAGGAGTGAACAAGTCTCAGGTACAGATTTTAATCAGCAAACAACCATTTCCCTCAAAACTTAGGCAGACTGTTACTCAGCTCATCAAGTTAGAATCTTGCTGTTATGTTACTATCCAGAGGGAAGACTATTCCTTTTTGTTTTTTATTCTCTAGGTTCAGAGTTACCCAGACCAGGTGAATGTGAAATAAATTCATCTGTTTACAAGAGAGGAAAGTCTTGCTTATTTATATATATATATATATATATATATATATATATATATATAAATAAGCAAGACTTTCCTCTCTTGTAAACAGATGAATTTATTTCACATTCACCTATATATATATATAGGCCCAAGTAAACATCTAAATAAACAGGCAGTTAAAAATATGATCCACTGAATGGTGTGGGACAGGCATTGAACTTCAATGTGAAGTCTTATGATATCCACTTGAATTGAGAAAGAAAGCATGTTTTCATGTAGTGGTATTCTTGAAATGTAAGCTCAGAAAATTCATTCATCATGGGAGAATGAATACTAGTAATCTGTTTTAAGCAACTTCTATTATATCACTGAAGTCTTCCTATTACATAACAGCAGCACTTGCATCATCTCTTTACTTAGTTACTTCATTTAATTATGGGTTCCATAACTTTCAAACTTTATAGTCTTTCCCCATTTCTCTCCCCAAAATCAACAACACAGGAATTGTTCCCATCATTTTCTTTTGTAAGGAAGTTCCCGTCTGAGCGACATTGTTGCAGCTACTGCAGTTAACGAGAGCACAGAAGTGGTCTTTTTTCCCCCTGAATGTGCATATTCCTGATGGAGCTTAAAAACTTCCATAAATCAATAAAGTAATTGCTACATAATGACCTATTGTTAGTGTTCGTGCCCAGAATGATGTCACAAGGGGGTAATGGAGCTACTGAATCAAAAAATGGCAGCTGTTTCCAATTTATTTGAGAGTCAGTTGGACAGAAAATTAAATAAACACATAGACAAGAAGGACAAGGGCAAGTCCTTGTATTATTCTTATGATAGTTTTAATTCAATTGCAGAAGTCAGCAGGCAGCTGATATTGTGGCCCTGAGTTTCATTAATTGCCTGTCTCGCATGTCAGTAAGACAGCACATGCTCACTTCATCATTTTCAGCTTTTGTCATTTGCATTTTAAAATATATACACCAGTGAAGCATGGCTCAAACTTTTCTTGGATGTGTGGTTTTTTTGTGTGTGTATGTGGTTAGTACAGCTCTGCAACTCTCAGAAATATATGATTGCGAGAAGTGGCTTTATCCTCTACCTGCAAACCTGGTGTCTCTCCTCCCTCAGGGCAGGCAACGGAGAAGTTTTAAAAATTACTCTCTCCTTGGGGGAAGTCCTGAAGACTTGTATTTGTTGTGGAGCCTGAAGAAAAAAGCGTGGCTGGGTGTGCAGGGCTCTTCTCCCCTGTGACTGGGAGCTTTGATGTGCCCCTTTGATGTCTCTGCCTTGAGGAGGCTGGGGAGGAGTATCAAAAGCAGCCTTAGTAAATGAGATTGGAGTTGGGGGTGCAGCACTAGTGCAGGCAGGACTTCACGTTCCTATGTAAACACCTGCACTGAGGTGGGGCTGCTGTGGTGCAGATGAGATTTCCCAAGATAGCAAGCTCAGCCTGCATCCACGGAGCTTGAATTTTCGGAATGTCCTTTTGGCAACACTATGTTGTCCGGTGATTGAGTCATTTGCTGTTTGATAACCATTGTTTTTTAAATTATGGGATCTAATTATAACTAGAAAATGACTTCAATTCACCATCCAAAGAGTAAGCAGTTTTCACCTAAGAACTATACAGCTCCATTTAAAAAAGATTCTCCTTTGGCAAAAGGACCTGTAGAAGGTAAACAATCTCCTTTTATTTTATGAAGAGAAAACAGAAGTCTGGTGTGCCAGTTAAAGATTCTAAGCACGAGCTGATTTTGGTTAGACTGTAACTAATTAAAGAGAAAGGAATTGTCTCGAGGGACATCCTGGGGCTCCCAGAGGATTGGAGGCCAGCTTCACAACAAGACTCGGTAACAAGTAAAGGTGCTCCCGAGGGTCAAAAGGCAAGAAGCAGGAAGGACGCTGTGGGATGGGAATGGAGGGTTCAAAGAGACAGTAAATACGTAAATTCGGCATGTTAGATAGTGGTATCATGAAGAACAATGACCTGCGGTAAGGGATATAATAAGCATATTGAGAGTCTTCTTTTGATACAATGGATGAAAAAGGGCCTCCCTGATGGAATTTAGAAGGCATTTACTAGCTAGAACTGAGGGAACATGCCAAGCAGAAAGCTATCAGGAGGGAAGAGAGAGTACTCCAGGTATGTTGTTTTGCTCACAGTAAGGACCAAGTTCTCACTTCGGGATGTACTTTCTGTGTTCAGTGAGGAGGCCAGTATGGCTGCAGATGAACAAGAGAGATGGGTAGATTGACATGCAGCCAGAAAGTTGGGTGGGGTGGAAAGGGGGAGACCTTATACGGACTTGTTGGCTATTTAAGAGCTTTGGATTTTACTTTAATTGCCCTAATGGTTCCCAGGAATAAGAAGAGAATATGACATGCATGACGAAATGCTGATGCTGGGAGGTTGGCAAGACTCAGTTATGAGTTAGGCAGAACAGCTCGCAGTGACTGAAAGGCATGCCTCAACAAAAAGCACCAATGATCACATTTTATGAGACCTTTGGGAATGCCTGTGGATGCTCAGAATCATGAATGGTAAATTGCCACACGCAAGGATCTTCTGCATTTAAGTTTTACTTTTGGGGAATATCAGTGGAAAATTATGCTCCAAAAGAGCTGTTTACCTTCACATATTTTGTTACTATATGACTTCACTGTCAGATTCCTAAAAGTAAATTTCACATCTTGGAAACTCACTTGCATTGTAGTTATTTTGAGAGGAATTAATAACGTTCACTAGCACTGAGCATTCAGGCTATTGGAAGTACATAGATTTTGTGCCTTTTTAAGAGCCTATTTGCATGGTCTTCAGGAGAAAAATCGAAGTTCCAACCAGTGAAAAACATGTTGAATTTCAGTATAAAGCTTTGATCTTATTTACTTATTTTTAAAATCATATTTCTTTAAAAATGTCTTCAAATACTAACCTAAACCAAAAGAATGACTGTCTTGTATATTGGTAATTGCAGAAACAAGTGGATCAATTTACCCCATTCCTAGAGGGTAAGTGAAAAAAAAAACCTCACAAATTGGGCAGAAATAATAGAAGGAGATAGTAGTTGTGATGAAGAAACATTTAAATAAAGAGTTGGTGCCTTGGGAAGTGAAAGACTGACTCCTTTTCCTTTGCTTCTGTCTTTCAGTTGAAGAGCTGAGTGCCTCTCGCAGCGGGGAAAGGCATGGCCACTATTATCACAGAGAGAAAGCCAAACAGGTAAACTAAGACTCTTCCCCATTAATGCAGAAGCTTTTAGGGACCAGATTATTGCTAAAGAGACATCTGCTCTTGAGAGTTGAGGACACGTTGCTGACATGAAGTTAAGAATCTTATTGTGTTAAATCAATTAGCTAAGTAGATAGTCTCCTAAGAGGCAAATGAGCGAAAGGGTTCTTTTAATTTACTCTTCTCTTCATACATTTGTCTTTACTTTAACTGTCCTATAATTTAGTTGTCATAAGCATAAGTTATGCTTGCTTTAATAAGTAATTTAATTACCCTGATTTGGAATAGTGGTGTAAAAGTATGTATTTTAGAATAAAATATATGAGGGCTGTCCAGAAAGTGTTCAGCCATGTACTATTAAAAATAGAGGCATTTATGACTGGAGTTTTTCAGGGCAGCCTTCATATGTGGGTTCAAATATCAGCTTACCCAATGCAGCAGTTACGACCTTAGTGATTTAACCTTTCTTCATTTTTTGCTCTTCATCTGCACAACAGAGAAAGTAGTGGTGGTGCCTACTTAATTTTAGTTTGGCCATTATTGATATTAAAGATCATTTGGGTGTGTATTTCAACAATCTGTGATAGTGCAGTGGTGAATCTACATTATAGGTGGCAGTTTATATAACTTGCTGAGACAGTTATTAAGAGATGAACTGCTTCCTTAAATGGTGACATGGAACATGTTTTGGACACAGATGGTCACTGTGAAAAGCCATAACGTATCATATAGCGGAGGGCTTTCTTGGTAGAAAGATTGCCTGGGTGTTCTGAGGGAGCCTCCCAGTCATGCATCATTCCCACCATGGAGGTTTCCATTGGGTCAATCTTGGCCAGAGGCTTGGGTGTGGAATGGTGATAGTGGCAATTCTATAATAGTGGACACATGGAAAAGATTGATAGATTCTTACTGACCATTTATTTGTCAGACTGGCCTATAATCTTGAGCCTTCTAGGTTATAGCCATCTGGTTTCCTTATTAACTAAAACAGATCCCCAAATGCTTCTCATTTTGTGATTTCCCACTTTATAAAAAAATGGAATTTTGTGACATTATTTGTGAGAAAATATGTAATGTGTTTTTACTTTATTTTTTCAGCATTTTATTCACTTAATAGAGATGAAACACATATGCAAAACGACCTAACCCCTTTTCTTTCATATCAGGGCTTTTAGAGGGCAATGTTTTAATTATACTCCTCCAGTTGCAATACAAATATCATAATGTATTTTGCAGCCAATCTTGGGATGTTGTTTCAGCAAGTGCCTGTGTTAGTGATTCAATTAAATACCCATGGAATCACATGGATGCCTTTATTACAGTGTATTTTTTAAAGAAAAAGAGACTAGGCTAACAAAATAGTAGTAAGTAGAAAATAATGGAAGATGTAAAATTGTGTATTATTACCAAGCTTTCACTGGCTATTATTACTAAAATTTACTCTCTCTCTAATTTTTCCCCCCACATGCATATAATACTTATACATGGGGGGGTTTGTTTTTCTTCTGTTTTTTGTTTGTTTGTTTGTTTGTTAGTTTTTAGCATCCCACCAATATAGCATCAAAACATAACATGAATTGCTTTGGTGATGTTAAAAAAAGAAAAGTAATGTTTGCATCTAAGTAACCCCGTTGTCTTTCCATCTGAGCTCCTCTTTTAAAGCTATTTAGTTTTGTGTGAGATTTGATCGTAAGTCAGGTTTTATGAATCAAGAAAACTCTGTATGGTCTTGCTAAAGCAGCATGTGCTGCTAATTTCTTTTTACACTGCCACTCTCTGAGACACATGCACACACTTGTGGGTATAAGCATACCCTATTAGCTTTTTATACTTAATAGGGCCCTTGGCATTGTTGAGTCTTAAGACTAATTTGTTTTATTCTGTCTCCCTTCTGTTGTAGTCACAAAAGTGACTTGCCTTAAAGTTAAGTGCCCTGTGATCATCCTGCATGAAGGGCACTGCACAAGTCCTGTCATCTGATTGATAGATACTCTCCTCCCTGATCTGTTCTCCTAACCACTGAAATTTAATAAAGAATGGGCCTCAATTTGCCATACGCAAGATCTTTTATTGCGCCTTTACCTCCCCAGCTCATTAAGCTCATAGATCTTAACATTCTTCAAAGAAATATTTAAAAAAACAAAAAGGAAATAATTCATTCATCAAGGGAGTCTTGTCAAGGTTGTCTGCTTCATATTTTGCATTGCATTTTTACATAACCAAACATTAAGATTCTATCTAAATTGATCCCTACCTCTGGATTCTTACATCAGTGCTAAAGAAAGATGGTGCTACTAGTTGATTTTGCTCTGAACTTGGAATATAACAGATTGTGCTTTTCTCAACAGACTGTAAATTGAGTTCACATTGTGATGACAAGAGTCAATAGTGTTTAGTAATCTCCCTACCCAACAGGTGTTATTCAGAAACTCTATCTCAGTTCTGTATGTCACCTATTAGTAGCTTGAAAGAGCTAATTTAGTGCCTAACAAGAAAAAGTCATGCTTTAATCATTAAAATAAAATAACAGTAGAGTTGAAATAGTACTGGATGTGCCCATTTCTGTCAGTGTTGAGCTCCTTGAATTGTGCTTGGTAAAAAATACAATATACAAGTGGATTATAACATGTGAATACAGTTAACATGTGAATAACATGTGTATGTTATGGTTTCATTTTTAAAGCACTTAAGATGCATTGTTTTATATATTTATAACATATTTTAATAATATAATTCAAATCATGTAAATATAAGCTTGTAATAGTACATAACATTCTTTTATTAGTGGAATTCCTTATTATATTACTAAAGTTTAGTTAATTCTAAGCAAATTAAGTTTTTCCACCTGGATATAATTTTGTCATTATTTTTATGATGAAATATGCTTTATTGGCTTAATAATAGTTTGCTTTCAAATCCATAACTAGACCCTGAAAACTTCATTCGCACAACAGGGTCATTTTTATAATTTGTAAGTAATGCATATGCATGGTGTGGCTAAGAGAATGCCAGCTTGAAGCTTAGTAACTCATTTTGAAAGCACTTGAGTTTCTGTCACTACAATATTTTCTTTTAAAAACCACCACTGACCTTTCATCACTCTTTGCCTCAGCCTCATAGTCCACGTTTTTGGCTGTGAGGTTTTTCCATTCTGTTTTCCTCTTTCTCTCCTTTTATTCTAGCCAGCAACAATTTTGTCTGGCCCAGTTCTTCAAGAAAAAGAGGATTATATCAATTCTAACAACCAACTCATACTTTCTTTATCTTCCTAAAACAAAATTAGATATTTGATGTAAAGGTGTCAAAATAAAAATGTCTAGATTTGTTTAACCTTCTAGGATGGCATTGTAGAACAATAAATTCCTTTTAAAACATAAGTTTGGATCTCAAAATACATTCACAAGCAAACTTTGAAACTTTTAACTGCTCTGATTTTGGTGTTCTCTTTACCATGAATATATACAAGGGCTGTGCGGAAAGTATCCAGCCATGTGTGAAAAATAGAGGCATTTATGGCTGGATTTTTTTTCTGGACAGCCATCAGGTGTGTGTGTGTGTGTGTGTGTGTATGTGTGTGTGTGTGTGTGTGTTGTGTGTATGTATGTGTGTGTGTATGTATGTGTGTGTGTATGTGTGTGTGTGTATGTATGTGTGCATATATATATATTTACTATATTTAAATATATATTATATTAATATATGATATATAAATATATGTTCTCTCTGTATATAGAGCATATTTTATATATTGTATATCTAGTATATATTATAATATATATAATTCCAGATAGTTAAGTAATTAAGTAAAAATATTTACTAAGCTTTTGTATTATATGTTAGCTTCCATTTCAGGACACAGAGACACACTTGTGTAAGAGATAGAAAAGGACCTTACTTTTCTGGAGCATGCAATATAGAGAGGAAGATGGAAAATAAGCAATTAAATAAGCGAACGAGATGACTTCAGATTGTGATAAATGTTGCACAGACAACAAAAACTGATAATGTGATGGGAGAGACTCAGGTAGGGGAAAGACTCTCTCAGGCTGGGTGATCAGGAAAGACCTTTTGGAGGACTTGGCATTGAAGGTGAGATCTAAATAATATAGAGAAGTTGGACACATGAGCATTTGCACACAGATTGCTCCTGGGAGGGAGGACAGTAAGTGCAAAATTCAGAAATCAGGCATGAGCTGGATGTGTTTGAAAAGAGGAAAGACCAGTGTGACTAGAGTTTAGTGTAAAGAGGAGAATAATGGAAGATAACATCTTGGAATTTTGTTGGGCTAGGGCCCAAAGTCCTGGGTGTTCATCATGACTGTAAAGGGAAGGCAGTAAATAGTTAAATAGGGAAGAGATGCTACCTGTTAAAAATCACAGGAAAGAATTGGATGGATGCAGAAGGGAAGAAGGGATCAATTATGAGGTGTATACAAGGAACTTGGACTATGATTTGAGGTGAGAGAGATGGACAGATTCAGGATATACTTTGGAATTAGGTTAACAGACTGTACCTGTGTGAGATGGAAGAAAATCAAGGTTATGATTTAGTTTATGACTTCGACATGTGAGCAAATGAGAATTCCGTTTGCTGAGATTGAGTTGATTGGGTCACGAAATGTTTGCTATTGGTCATATTTACTTTGAGATACATATTACGCATCTAAGTGACAAATAGAAGTTGGTTATATAGATCTTTAACTCATGACTAAAGTTGTATTATTGACTGTTATCTGAATGTAGATGGTATTTAAAACCGTGGGTCTGAATGAGATTACCTAAAAAGGATATGTTGATATAGAAAAACAGAGAGCAAACTTAAAGGCTCAGGAGATTCTGGTATTTAGAGATTAAGGAGTAAAGAAGTCAGCAAAGGAAAAGAGAAGGAAACTGCTAGTGAGATGGAAAGGAACTTGGAGAGAGGTATGCCACAGTATCAGAAAAGAGAATGCAATGCATCGAAAGCGGGGGAGTTGAATACTGCTGGGAGTTCGAGTCAGGTTAGGACATACAATTGATTTGCCAAGATGGAGCTCACTGGTGACAGGAGCAAGAGAACTGTCATTGGAGTAGTGTTAATAGAGGTCTATTTAGAATTATTTTTTCTCGTTTCTAAAATACACCTGCTGAAAGGACCAGGATTGATCCAATAAATGTCAAGAGCCCACTTTCCCTAAACAACAGAGTAAAAATTCTTATTATCAAATTATCCATTTTATTTTTATTCAAAACAGTGTTCATTCATGCTAAAGGTATTACCAAGATTGCAGCTTTCTTCACTCTATCATTGTAGTCATGTCTTTTGGACACGGTCACCTCAATGGATCATACCTGTAACCTTAATGCCTGAAAATGGGAACCCCTGTTCTCATCAGCAATATATTCCAGACAGACGAGTTACTTCTGCAGATGGCAAAGCTTATCCATTTTACGTTGATAATTATTTGCCTCCATTTCAGGGGATGACATTTACTGAATGTATTCCTAAAATCTGATGAATTCTTTGCTGGTGATATGTAGACTGATTCCAATGAAAATAAGAAGAATCTTGACTTTGGGTGGCCCTATCTTGGAGAGAAAAGACACAAAGTACTTTTTGAAACTTGCTTGGTATCACCTTTATTCCTGTCACCTTTCTCTCATATATGAAACAACGATAAGTTACCTCCCTCTCTGCAGAGCCCACATGTTCCTCAAAGCTGTTCTAGTGTGTTGTGCATTCTTTCTCTGCCAAGTTCTCTGTCCCTTCCCAGGCTCCTGACATGTTTCCTTCCTTCAGGATATATATACGCATACACACACACTAGAGGCAACCATAAATACTAGGTATTATGAAGTACATCTTTGGCCTTTGATAAAGTTAACTTTGGGTTAAATTCTCCAGAAATCATGACTTGTCTTCTTTTACAAAGGAATGCAAAAAATGTTCATTTTTTTAACTGAGAAATTTGTTTTTCTAACTACTGCATGTTTTAAATTTAAAATATAAAGTTATCAGAAATACAGACTTAAATATTCTTCATATACTAAATTTTTAATTTCTGTCAGTTTCTCATAAGAAGGAATCAACGAGAAAGAAGTTGATAGGTTTAGATGTTATAAGAAAAATCTTTAGACACACAGTAGTATAATGAAGTTGTCTTAGTCTTAATTCAATAATATTTTTAGACAACACATATACATTTTTACTCAAAGGCACAGAAATTTTAAAAATTTGCTCTGCGATATCACGTAGGAGACAATAAAGTATGTAAAGCAAGCAACCCACATTTATGCTTAAAACATAAATTTTGGAGAGCATTCTATGTTATACTCACTAACGGTAGATTCAGTTAAAGCTGTTTTGCAGAAATCCAGGAGCAAAATGTAACTGAGTAATGAATATGCAAACTAATTCATCCAATTTAAGTGTTTTCAATATTTATTTTAAACTAGAGAGGTGGGAAGTATATGATCTTGAGGGCAAGGTCAGTTTCTCTCTATTTCACTTCATATATTCATATACGTGTGAGTACTGAGTCAACACAAGATCAATCAGAGCATCCTCCAAAGCCTTGCTATGGAGGACTTTCCTCTATCCCATGTTAACTCTCTCAACAGCAGAGGGGCGATGCCTCGCTCACCGTGGAGGCCCGTAAACATATCCTGAATTAACTGAATAGAGAAAGTATTTAAGGATGCCTTCTGCAGTGTTCTAAAGGTCATAGGGTACTTTTTTATGCTTAGTTCAATTAGACAATCATTTAATTTTGCTCGTGTTTTTGTACCATTATGTCACACAGAGAGGTGGCGATTTCTCACCCAATGCTCTAAAAGGCCAGACATTAGAAATTTGGCAGCTCAAACCTGAGGTTGTGAACTTTGCTAGGTCTATTAATACTTTTGTTTCTGTTTCCACGTTAAGTAAATGAGGGTAAGGATTCTTTCCACTTTTGGAAATGCAAATAAAATATCCAGTAAAGCACGGATGAATAGGGACTATAGGTTGTTTCTAGTCATACAAGTGACCTCAAGCTCTCCTTCATGCGTGGAAGATTTTTCTTAACTTTAGGCTGAATTCCTCATGGGTTGGTGACACTAGTCCACAGTGTCAAGAAACTTTTAATTTTGCTGGGTTTCAGAGCAGACCTCTCATTCGTGGTGCAAAACATAAACTTCATTTCTGTTTTCACCAAGTTCTGCTCTCTTAAAAATTTATTGTCACTGAGAAATAGTAGAACCTAGTGGTTAAGATTTCAGTCTCCAAACTCAGACTCACATCTCAGTCATTCTTCTGGATATTTATTTAGCCTTTGACAACTCTCCAAACCTCCTTGAGCCTCATCATTGAAATGAGGGAAAAATTATACCCACAGCAAAGGCTTGCTTTCAGGATTAAATAAGATAATACATATAAAGCATTTAGTGTGATTCTTGGCACATAAATAATGCTCAATGAATGATAACTGTGGGGCATTATGGTATATTTACTTGATAATATAAAATATGCCCTTTAGCAATTTTAGCCACCATGTTTAAGTAGAAAAATAATTATTGAGTTTCTTTCTTTACTACTACCTGGTTCACAGAGGCTTTTAACAAGGTTAACCAAGGAGAATCTCTGAGCCATGGCATTGAGAGCAGGAAGGTGGTGCGTTTTCTATAATAAAAAGAAATTAATGTTAGGATGCCCACAGCAATGACTGCCCTATATTATAGTTACTCCTTACCCTATAGTCACTGATGAAGGCAGGGCAATATATTTTGGAAAGATGCTGTGAGAAGTGAGGTATAATAACCCTTAAGAAGTACGTAATCTAAACAGATGTCACCCCAGTAAGTCTAACAATAAAAATGAATTAAAAAAAAAAAAAAAAAAAAAGAAGTACGTAATCTAGTTGAAAGGTAAATTGGAGATAAAAATGCAGAGAAACAGAAGATTCACAGTGAAAGAGGATGAATACAGACTGAGAGCTAGACCAAAATGACTCAGTGTGATCTAAACGTTGTTATTGAACAAGCCTGACTATACAAAGAGAAATATATATGTATTTTGTCCTATTCCCCTTTCCAGAACTTGTGCTCTTGACTTGTTGTTCCCCACCCCCCACCCCCACCTTTTGTCAAAATCTTGGGCAGCTCTAGTAGGTTTTCTGGCTTCTTTTAGTTGTGACAACCCGTTTTAGCAATTAAACATTTCCATCCATTGAACAATTCCATCTTTTATCTAACTTAAGTTCTGTCTTCCACCACCATGCTTGGCGGTCTCAGGCAAAACCAAAACCAGACAAAACTGTAATAGGGGTATGGTGGGTTTCTGTCCTATGTTTCTTACTTTCTCCCCTACCATTTGCTATTGCCATTTGGTCCCATCCAAAGTTGGAACCAGGGAAAGAAAAGAGGTGACAAGAGGTCTTCCTGGATTGATAGAGCCGTAACCTGGCCTGGTGAATGCACATGAGCTAGTGCTTTTCTGTTCACCTCTCCACCTTCACCCTGGGGGGACACATCTCTTTTAGAACTCTCTGCGCTGATGGTGGTTTGTGATTTTTCCCCCTCTGCTTGGTGGCTTCCAGGGACCACTCCAGGCTGGAGTCACATATACTCTCCAGAGAGATTTCTGGGAAGAGCGCCTGTCAATAGCATGGTCCTTCTCCTTCCGTGGAGATTACGTCTGGTCCACGGGAGATTAGCCCC
Source organism: Lyroderma lyra (assembly GCA_004026885.1). Classification (NCBI taxonomy): domain Eukaryota; kingdom Metazoa; phylum Chordata; class Mammalia; order Chiroptera; family Megadermatidae; genus Lyroderma; species Lyroderma lyra. The sequence goes on along the minus strand of PVJL010001582.1, from coordinate 54,415 downwards.
TTGCTCTGCCTTAAGTGGCAAAGCAGCCGATGCTCCATTCAGCCCTCCCTCTCTCTCTGATCTGCCATGAAAGAGGGAAAACTTCAGTCTCAGCAGCAAATCTTCAGAACACTCTGGAATGAGTCAGAGACTCCTTCCCAAGTCCTTCAGACACTATGCATCACATCTCAAGCTGTTCTCACTTAACTGGAGGTGGGGAGATGCAATCTCTCCTGTTCTGTGTGGTGAGATTGTGGAGTGGGGTGGAATAAATAACAACACAGAACTAATCACACAATTAATTTTAAATAAATAATTGTGTAAAATTCTCCAAAGAAATTCTCTTAGTTAGTTTATATCTCCCAGTGCACTTTTTACATTCTCCTACAGTTTGAAAATGGATAGTGGGCTAGCTTTGGGAGAACTGATTTCATAATTCCTTAGTATGTCTTGTGTAGGTGGTCTTTCACTTTGATTTAGAAGGTAGAGCCTTTTGGCTCCCATTGCTTTGTTCTAAGTGGCACCACACACCTCTTACATACTTCAGATCTTCTCAGTCCCAGCTATTTCTATACTAACACACTGCAGCAACCAGGGCTGTGTGGCTTCCAAGGCACTTCATGCAGAAGCAGGCTACCATTGCCCCAGCACAGACTCAAGCCAAGTGCTGGCACTTCCTTTTCTTCATGGAGCCATGGGAAACCATGCGACTTCATCAACACTCATGCATGTGCAACGTAATAGGCGATTTGTTGCCCTTTAAGGCAGTGGGAGAAAGTGGATAAATTCTTCACCCATTCTTTATCTTTTCCCCTTAGTAGAGATAGACTATCCTGAAATGCATTTATACAACTTAAAAGATGATTCGAAAGATGAAGCAATCAGTTGCCTTTAGCCATGGCCAGCAACATCTCGTATCCTGGTACTGGCTCTTCCTCCTTTTCCTGCTTCACTGCCCTCTTCCTCCTTCCAGCTCCTACTAAAGAACAATCACCTAAGTCTTCAGCCTGTGGTTGTACTTCCTGGGGAGACCACACTTTGACATTGACCTTCAAAGCCTCTGCAGAAATCCTGGGAAGCAGAAGAGTTGCATTTAATATCCTAGTACACATATTTCCTGGGTTAGGTGGAGTTATACCTGTTTCTTAAAGAAGGATGGACCATACCCTGGTTGTGGGGAAGGTATAAATAAAAGCACTGGGGCTTGGGATGCGTGCGTCTTCTCTGGTCTTGACTAAGGCAATCCGGAGAGACGAAGCTGGAGAAGTGTAAGGACTCTCCCAGAAAGGAGGGTAACCAACCTGCTGAAATAGTATTTTGATGTTAAGTGTGGATGTGGTCATTGACCAGACCTCATGTTCTCTATGTATACTGTGATCCACGAAGGGGACAGACAGTTACAGTGAGAAGGAGACTAGGTGTTCAAATTCGGCTCTATTTTGAAGCCTCGTGGTGAGAAAGAGTTGTCAAGATCATGCTGTCTGTTAGTGGTACAAATGGGACACATCCTTCTACAACCTAGTGCCCCTTTTATAGTCTGGTGTCATTCCTAATCATTACCATATCCGATTAAATATTTCAATAAATAAATAACTTTTTATTAAATTATTCCTAATTCCACCCAGACATAGAGAGCCTGCAAGATGAACATTTACAGAAGATTTAATTATTTCTGTTTTTAAATTGTCATATTATTTTTTAATTTGACATTAATCAGTTTTAAATGTATGTGATTATCAATGAAGTAAAAAGACAACTGACAAGTTGGAAGAAAATAATCATAAAATGTATTACACAGAATTGAAAGATGAAAAAAATTGGCATAAGCCTTTTAGAAAGAAAACTGACAAAATCTAATTAAGCTATTATACATATACACTTACCCTTTGACTCATCAATCCCATTTCTGAAATCTATTCTGAAGATATACCTCCAACAACACAAAATTACACATGCAAGTGGTTATTCATTACAGTATTGATTGTAATTGCAAAATATTGGAAACAGTATAAATTTCTTAATAGGAAACTTGTTAAATAAATTATAATATATCCACACAAGTGAGTACTATGTAGCTATATAACATAATCAGAAAGATATCTATAAATTGCTTTAAAATGATTTCTAAGAAATGCTGTTAAATGCAAAAAAAGTACTGAAGAATATAATATGCTATTCTTTATTGAAAACAGAAGGGTAGATATAAGAAAATATATATGTATCTCCTTTTTATGTGCAAAATAAATACAGGAAGGAGACTAAAAAGACAAGTTATGTACAGGAAGTATTTAGGAAAGGGGTGAATTGTAGAGAAGAATGGAACCAGAGTAGCAGGGATAAGAATAAAGTGTTACTTCTTGGAGTATATCTTTTTATATAGTCATATTATTCTTTATATATTCTTTTTAAAGTAGCTTCTAACACCTAAGTGACAGGCTATAAGTACAAGATAAATATATAAATAAAACAATATATTTAACAAAGTTAATATAAAATTAAAGCTTAATTGCAATAATTTGGAATGGACTGATTGTATCAGGGAATTATATTTCTTCATATCGACATTTAATGATTTATATTGTCACAGTAGTAAATCTTAGGTACACTGTCAACTATTGATATTTCTTCAGACTGCCAAGTTACTAAACTGAATTTCACATGTAAACATTCTGGATATTTTTTCTGATGGATTTCAGCATAGACACACACACACACACACACACACACACACACACACACACCCTCCACCATTCATTTTCTGGTGGGGAGATTCAAGCACACGTACTTTGTAAAGGCCTGTCCTGTTGTTATTCAGAATTGAGTGCATGCTTGCCTTAAAATTAATTTTAGTTCTTTAATCATATTTTTCTGCCCTAAGCTACTACTTAAAATCCTATTCTCTTTAGACTAGGAAGAATAGAAATATTGCATTTTACCTGTTTATGGCCTTTAACTAGGTAACTTTGATTTTCAAAACTGACAAAGCATTCCCTGAAAGGTGCTCAATCTGAAAACACTGATGGGGAAATAGCTGTTCTTAGGACAGGCAACAATTACAAAGAAGTACAGTGTGTATCAGGAATTGTAGTGAATACTTTGCCAAATCAGGTTTCAAGGAAAATGATTATCACATTTTGAGTATAAAAATGCTTCAATTTACAGTGGGCGTAATTTTTTATTTCCTAGCAAATGTTCAGAAATACAGCAGCTTTCAAAGAACCCATTTTCTCAATAAACATTTTTCTAATTCTTGGAAAAGAATTACTAACTGTGAATTGCCTAACTATGTAGTAGTAATCACAGACCACCCACCCAAGCATAGTTTTTACAAGGCCAAATACACAAAAAGAATGCTATTGCCTGAGGTTATCAGAAGAAAAATAAGTGGCTATTTATTAAGTTATAATGGTGAAAAATAAAGTGGTCAGTCATTCTGGATTTCATTAGAATAACTACACTTAGCTATGATTCATGATCCTTTTTTACCAAAATATTTAAGAGTTTGCAGTGTTGTAAATTAAGATGTAGATGGCTGAAAACAAACCAGCTCTGCCTTGACTATAACCCTGTGTGTTATAGGCAGGGTTATCCATTTCCACAAAAATGCACAGAAACTCAACAATAAATGTAACACACACTGCGTATCTTGTAGGCACAAATTGATAATTGGACATCAAAAGAATGAAGTTATCCTATCGCAGAGGTGCAAAATAGCAGTCAGATTGCAGATACCAGCCAGAGAGGAGATAAAGGGTAGGGAGCACATGATAAAACCCATGCAGTTGTTGCCTGCTGGAAGGTCTATATTTCAAGAAAGAGAGATAATGTAGAAAAATAGGAGGCAATCTAGGGATTGCATTCTCTATGACTGCTTTCTAGGGAAAACATTTTTTTAAATTCCTATCTACACTGTATGGAATGGAACTGTATCTCAAGTTTCCACCCTAAATAACCCCAAATAATTGCAAAAAGAATTACAAGGATAATGTCGTGATGATATTGTGCAAGCACTTATATAAATGCTCCACAGTGAACAAAGTTTATGTATTAGCTGTGATGATTGCCACAGGCGTGGGTGCCTGTTGTGGAAATGAGTTTAAAAGTTGTGACGCTCCCACGTAGTGTTCGTGTTATAAGGATGCATATGGCAAAAGCATTATGTAGCTGTATACTGATGTACTAAAACTTTCACCTGAAACTTAGAAAAGTTGTAATCTAGTCTCATTTTGATAGAATTGATCTTTTAATGTTTATTTGGGGACGAGTGGGTTAGGGAGGGGAGAAAGGGGAGGGGGTGGGAGAGGAGGGGGGAAGCTAAATATAAGGGGATGGAAAGAGGGGTCACATTAGGTGGTGAACTTATTATGCATCAAGCTGACAATGCACTGTGGAATTGTATGCCTGAAACCTATGTAATCCTTGCTAACAGATGTCACCCCAATAAGTCTAACAATAAAAATGAATTAAAAAAAAAATAAATAAAATATATACACAAGTGAAGCATGAATATATGGAAAAAAGAAAAAATGTATCAGACCTATCTAGGAAAAAAAAGTTGACTAACCCTATACCAACAGGAAGAGGCTCAGAATTACCAGAAAAACAACTATAAAGACACCATAAATCAAACAGCATAGAGTTTAGAACATCAAAAACTCAGAAATTTTCATCTATTATTAATTATGATAAAAAATTCTATCTCAGAATATTTTACACAGCAACTGTTGCCAAGAAAATCTACATTTTCCTGAGCTGAGGAAAGTTAGAAAGAACTAAGGCTCTAAACTTTCAATGATATTAGATAGCCATTAATAAAATATTCCAATGTCTTTGTACATTTTTCTTTCAATTAAAAAGTCACATTTTAAAAGGAAGACAATTTATTATTTCAATGGCATTTAAATATTTAATGGAACTACAATTCAAATAGCCACATATAATGAGGGAACTTAGTGTGAGTTTCTAAAAAAATTATTTTACTTGTTAAATTGTATTTTTTCACTTATGTTGTAAGTGCACCTATGATAGAAATTCTAATGAAACTTTAGAAAAAATAATATTTATGTTTTATTCTGACTTGAAGATGCAAGACTTTTATTTAACTTCTCTGTTAATGTTTTTATTAACCTTTTAAGTAAGCTTCTTATTAGCCAACATAGACAATAGCAGCGTAGGCTCCCTCATACTACATCCAATGGTCTTTGCGGAGCTAACTAGTAGATCCAGTATAGTACAGCCAGAGTTTTCTTTATCTGTCTGCACTTCCCATCCACTGTCTTTCTAACCACTGAACATATGTACTCTAATTAACATTATAACGTCATCTCTCTTGTATCCACATCTGTAATTCAGATTCTTCTGGTAATGAAATAATGGAGGTCTATAGATTAGGGTTAATCTCAAAAATCCAAGATGATTGTTTGAACTTTGCTTGGGCTACAAAACCCTAGGTGGAGTTGAGTTTTCTTACGTTATACAGATTTAAGTGATTAGAAGAAGACTATATGCGTGTGTGTGTGAGTGTGTGTGAGTGTGTGTGTGTGTGTGTGTGTGTGTATGCATATATTATATATGTTATCTGGAAAATATCCAGTCATGTAATATGAAAAATAAAGGCATTTATGGCTGGATTTTTTTGACAGCCATACACACACACACACACACACACACACACACACACACACACATAGTGTGTGTGTTTATGTATTCTCTTCTTTTTCTCTAGGAGTATAGGTCTGTTACATTAGTAGGTTTGCCAAGAATTCAATAAATGCTCTTCTTCTGGAAACAAAATCAGTAGCATTAGGGATTCTAGATGCTGTACATTCATCACAAATGGTTGCTAATTGAAGAATGAAATCTTAGTACCCCTACTCACAGCATGAATGACTAGGAACCTGATAAAACTAGAGCTACGCTGGGCTGAACACACTGTCTTAGGAAAGTCACTAAACTTCATGAATCCTTAATGTCCTCATGTATAATATTTCCACAGTGATATTAATAATATTGTAATTACTTAGCTCAACTTTTCAGTCTCAATGATTTACATGCAAAACTGGGATAAGAAGCTTATTTCATAGGGTTGTTGAAAGAATTAAGGAACAGTGTCTAAACAATATAGAAAGGTATTAGACTTTCAATAAAGTATAGTTTTATTGAAGTTTCTGCAAATAGTTAAAAGTACTTAAATTGTTAACACCACATTTACAATACATATTCCCCATTTCTGACAAGCTAGCTACAGTTTTTTAAAATGCTCTTTACAGAAATGCAAATTAAAAGCACAGTGAGACATTTCCTCACACCTGTCAGGATGGCCATCATCAATAAATCAACAAACAACAAGGGCTGGCAAGGACGTGGAGAACACAGAACCCTTGTGCACTGTTGGTGGGATTGCAAATTGGTACAGCCACTGTGGAAAACAGTTTGGATGTTCTTCAAAAATAAAAAAGAAAAAGAACTACTTTATGACTCAGCAATATCACTTCTGGGTATTTATCCAAAGAAATCCAAAACACTAGTTTAAAAAGATACATGTACCCATATGTTCACTGCAGCACTACTTACAATAAGCAGGATATGGAAGCAACCCAAGTGCCCATCATTAGACAATTTGATAAAGAGGTGATTCATATATACAATGGAATATTACTTGGACATAAAAATGGGCTGACCAGACATCCCATTTTAAATGGGACAGAAAAAAACCCCAGTACTGTCCCATTTCAAATGGCATATATGGTCAGCCTAGTTTCATGGGGCTAAATTCAAGGTGTCAGTAGTCTGACCATGTGTACTGTTTGAAACAGAATAATACTATTATTTTCTGTCCTATTTAAAATGGGAAATCTGGTCAGCCCACATAAAAAAGAACAAAAATCTTACTATTTGCAACAATATGGATGGACCTAGAGGGTATTTTGCTAAGTTAAATAAGTCAGACAGAGTAAGACAAATTCCATATGATCTCACTTATATGTAAAATCTAAAGAACAAAATAAATGAACAAACACAGAGATCATTTTGATGGTTGCCAGATGGGAACAGGGCTGAGGAGATGGGAGGAAAAGGTGAAGAGATTAAGAAATACAAATTGGGGAGTTCCCTGATGGTGTAGCGGTTTAAGGCTTCGGCACTGGTGCTGTCAGCGCTGCAGCCTGGGTTCGATTCCCAGCCAGGGAAGCTACCCACATACCAAAAAGAAAAAAAAAAAAAAAGAAATACAAATTGGTAGTAACAAAATAGTTACAGGAATGTAAGGTACAGCCTAAGAAATGTAGTCAATGATATTATACAAACTGTATGGTGTAAGATAGATAATAGATTATTGTGGGGGGGATCACTTTATAAATTATATAAATGTCTAAGCACTATGCTGTACTCCTGAAATTAATATAAAATAAGATTGGGCGGTTCCCTGGTGGTGTAGTGGCTAGGCTTCAGTGCTCTCAACACCGCAACCTGGGTTCGATTCCCAGCCAGGGAACTATCACCCCCCTCCCCAAATAAAATAAAATAAGATTAAATGTCAACTGTAATTAAAAAATAAAAATTTAAAGATGCTCTCTACAAATTTTATCATGGAAAATAATGATACCAGAGAAAATAATGTCTTCCTAATAAAATAGCGGAATTAAATTTAAAACTAAATTTTATCAAGCAAAAAAATTGTGAAATATAGTGTCTAATAATTTAATAGAACAATAAATAAGTTCATTTAATAGTATATTATTATCAATTATAATAAATATCTATATAAGCATGTAAACAATTTATTATAATGATTTATCCATATTGTAGGAATTATAATAAAAAGTCTAGTCTAACTTTATTGGATAGATTATATAAACTGCATAATAGTAAACTTAATGTTATAAGTAAATTGTGAAACAAATATGATATAAAATAATCTGTTAAAATTGAAAGGAGGGAAATAAGGACAAGAGTAAAAATGAACAAAAAAAATGTTCTGGAAATATTTTTTTAGTTGCCCAATCATTTATTATTCAAACTCTGTAAGAATATGTGTATTGGATTCAGGTATTGGATTCAATAACCATAATAAAAAGGAACACAGGTAAATGGGCTTTTGTACTCATAAATGTTCTGATAAATAGTGTTTCATCCTAATTAGTTTGATGAGTAATATTGCGTGTCCACATGCAATGTGAGGAGATAGCTATATATATATATATATGCTGTGCTTGAAAGAAATTTTAATTTTATCTCAATATAATTTACAGATAAAAATTTAGCGAGTTTGGGGGAAATGTATTGCTTTTAGGTCTTGTCACCCCTAAGGATCGATCAATGAAAAGAACTTCCTCAAAATTGGTCAAATGTACTCCTTAAGGCAGCAGAAATCACTTCATGGACTGGTGTTAGGTGTTAACCAACTTAAGGATAACGAGCAACCCACTTCTAACAATCCCCTGGTCCACAGCTTAAGGAATTTCAGTCTTTTAGATGATTTTTTGAAGGATGATATGTTTTCATACATTAAAGTTAAAATGCCTCGACACATATAATAAATACATCAATGTTGAAAGTGAATTTATGTCCATTGTCTTATTGAATCCTTGCAATAATCCTCTGACATAGATAGGGCACATAAGTATCACTGGCCCCACTTTACAAATGAGGAAATCAATGTGTCCACATGTTAAGGAACTCACTTAGAACAAGACCCAGAAGTTCAGTTAGAGCTGAATATCCCTTCAAGCAGGCTGACCAGATGTACCATTTTCAACGGGACAGAAAACAATGATACTGTCCTGTTTCCAATGGGACATATGGTCAGCCTAGTCTCACTGGGCTAAATTCAAGTGTCAGTAGGTTGATCATATGTACCATTTGAAATGGGACCAGTGCTGTTGTTTTCTGTCCCTTTAAAATGTCTGGTCAGCCTACCTTTAGGGCAGCTCTGAAATTTGTAGACAGACACTTACCGAATTTGCTTTCATCTCAGTATTTGTAGTTGTGTTTAGATGTAGGTGTTTTACTACTGTAAATTGGTGCGATTTAATATATTAAATGACTAGAAAAACAAGGTTCAGAATTTATTCATTTATTTTTTAAATTTAGGTCTGTCTTTAGAAATAAAACACTCTGAGGAGCTATTAAAGTAAAATTTCAACACTAGAACTTTACCTCAATTTATCCTTCACTGTATTTTCTACTCAGCCATTACTTTCACTCAATTCTTTCTTTTATTTTGTAGTTAGAACATTTTAAAAAAACTTTATTGTTGACACATTTATCTCTCTGCTGAGATGGCATTCTGCACCAGGGCAGGATTATATTTAGGCCTTTTGTAGGTACAATTTGTGCACATTAAACAAATGTGTGTGGAACAAGACAGTAACTAGTGTTCACTATGGGTCAGCGTTCTTAGAGCCTCTAAATATATTATTAAACCTAATCATCAAAACAACCCTATGAAGTAGCTACAAGGGTTAAATCCATTTATAGTTAAGGCAACTGAGACATAAAAAGGGCATATTCCTTGCCTAAGGTCAGTTACAGACAAGGCTATAAAACAAATCCAGGTGGTCCGATTCCAGAAACTGGGTCCTTTTATGGTTGAATTGAGGGTAATAATCAGAATACCTAGCACTTTTATGGTGCTACTATGCCAGGTGCTCTTCTAAGCATTTTACATATATTAACTCATTTTCTCCAAATATTTCCATTTTGTAAGTACTACTCTCTTGCTTTCTACACATGAGGATATTAAAGCGAAGAGAGGTTAAGACATTTGCCTGAGGTCGCACAGCTAGTAAATAGAGAATCTGGGATTTCAATCCAGGTAGTCTGGATGTAAAATCCATACTATTAACCACTACACTTACATAAGGAGGAACTCAATTTCTTTTATTTTTTTCTTGTTAACCAAATTCAAAAAGGAATGACAAATAATTCAGGATGACAATTGATTAAATGTGAACTGTAACCTTGGGAGTCCCTTCTAAGTTGATCAGCACAGTTTTCTCCTCATATAAAAATCTGTTTGGAAAACCAAATTCAGGTAATAAAATTTCTTGTCTGGTGAATGTAGAATGAAAGTAAATTGGAGCTGAGTGTCTCTAGAAGGTGCCTGATCCACAGTGGCTATTGTGGGAAATCTGTTAAACAGGCCAGCATTTGGGTTGTGGGTTAGTGCGCTCACTCTCTTGGACAGCAGGTCTATCATATTTCTCTATTACTGTTGATTACATTTGAATTTGAATTTGAATTTGCTTTATTTAAAGTTGAGGAAACTTTCTTTCAGCTTCAAACTATAGTTGGTATTGTCTTATATATTGTAAAGATTGAGGTAATATTTGTCAAAATCTCTATCAAGTTTCTTTCCCGTGTTAGCTTTAAGATCTCAGGGCATTTTAGGATTTCTTGAGCCTTAACTAATCTCAAATACTCTGAATTGAAGGTTCTTAGTTACCAGTTTGTCTTTAACATCTTTGTTTGCTGGACATATTATTATTTTCATAATAACTCTATGCCAGAATTTCATATCAAAGCAGCAAAAGTATTCTATATTTTTCTAATGTGTTCATATGATTCACAGCACTTTTTTAACTAGACCAGAAAACACCCAAGGTTCTACTTATTACTTCTGCAGTAAAATGAGTAAGAGCATTAGCTTAGGTTTAAAAACAAAATGTGGACCAAATCTCAAAATATTTAAACACTTTTAGAAAACGAGAAAGCAGGATTGTATATGGGTAAATGGTGGGGAGGAGTGAAGGAATTGGGGAGAAAAAGGGGTGTAATGTTAGTTTATTTTTTTCTAGAATAAAAAGGAAAGGGCTAAGTATTTAACATTCTTTTACTGAACTTAGAATGTCAATCTTCATTGCTTTTCCTGTCTTTTCTGCAATTCTCTTATTTTTGTAATAACTCTAAAGAACAGCGATTATACTTTTTTAAAAAAAATAACTATATTCAGCCAGCTCAAATTGCCATTTGTTTATAATGCAAACTTAAATCTTCCTTCACTACAGATCTCATTAAACAAAGATAAATTTCAATAGGAAAGATAATATACTCCCCCAGGAGGAGGGTCAATATAACCTCAGCCCAGCCAGTAAACCCAACCTAGAACAACCGATTTCTAATTGATCTTGCAGATAAGGTACCAAGCCGGGCCCCATAAAACAGCCCAGCAGAGTAAGGCTAGCCTAGATCAGCTTAGCCCAGCACCAGACCGGTGTGTGAACTACATCGGTGCTCTTTGGTATATTCCATTGAGGTTTTTTTCATTGTTTTGATACATAGCATTATCATGACATAACTTAGCTTATGCAGTACTAAACTATTTCCAAACTGTTTATACCAATTTACGTTCCCACCAGCAACAAATTTTTTTATTGGTCAAAATTCTTGACAACACTATTACTGTCCATCTGTTTGAGGCACTTTTGTGTGTCATATATTGTTTTTCTATTTTCCTGACAACTAATAAGCATCTTTTCATATCTTCATGGCCATCTCTCTCTCTCTCTCTCTCTTTTGTGAAGCATTGTTCAAGCCTCTTGCCCATTTTTTCAATAGGAATTTTGAATCTACTTGGTGATTTATTGAGACGCTTCATATATTCTAGACCTAAACCTGTTGTAAGTTATGTGTGTTATAAATATCTTCTGTTCTGTTCTTTGCTTTTTTACTCTGTGACTTTTTGGAATGAGACATTCTACTCTTACTATAATCTATTTTGCTTATCTTTTATGGTTAGTATTTTTTACAATTATTTTACCACAGCAAGGGACTAATGATCCGTATCTACATTATCTTCAAGAAACTCATTGATTTCCTTTCATATTTAGATCTACAATGCACCTGGATTTCATTTTGCATATAACTTGTGTAGAAGTATATGTCCAGTAATTTTTTTATCCATTGGCTATCATATTGTCCCAGCCACATTTTTTACATTTCTTTTACTTACTGCTTTGCCATTTTGTAACCTTTTAATAAATGAATTGTTCATATATGTATAGGTCTGTAATTAATTCCATTGATTTCTCTATTGTTGTACTAACATCTCATTGTCTTAATTACTATAGGTGTAAATTTCACTAAATTTAGCAGAGTAAGTTCTTCCATATGTTTTTCTTTTCAATAGTGTCTAATTAATCTTGGTTCTTTCAATTTACATACATGTGAGAATCAATTTGTCAAATATCAAACAAGCACACACACACACACACACACACACGCACAACGATTTTGAGATTTTTTATTAGGATTGCATAAACTTTTTTTTGTTTTGTTTTTGGTTTTTTTTTTTTTGTATGTGGGTAGTTCCCTGGCTGGGAATCAAACCCAGGCTGCAGCACTGACAGCGCCAACACCGAAGCCTTAAGCCACTACACCACCAGGGAACTACAGGATTGCATAAACTTTAGAGACCAATTGAGTCTGCCAGTCCATGGACTTCCTTTAATTTCTTTCAGTAATATTTTATAAGCTCTGCATAAGAATTTTATCATATTTTGTTAGATTTACTCTTAAATACTGTAAATGAAAATTTCAAAAAACATTTTCTATCTTTAGTACAACCATCTTATTAAGCTAACTTCTAAAAATTTTATCTGTAAGTTCATTTGAATTTTGTATGTGTTTAATCATTCCATCTGAAAAAGAATAAACAATTTTTCTTTCATTGTAGTCTTTCTATATATTTTTTCATGTCTTACTGCATGGCTTACAACCATCAAAAATGGTAAATAGAAAAAGTAGTAAGTACACATCCTTATCTTGTTCTAATATCAGAAGAAAATTTTAGCTTTCAAATGTCAGACTGAATTGCCCAATCTCAGATGAAAGTGTTAAGCAAACATCATATGCAACATTTGCTCTAAGCTTTGTATAAATAATTTTATCTGGTTAAAAAAGATTTCTTTTTACTCTTGTTTTGTAATAATTTCCCCATGAATTGGTCTTGTATCTTCTTTATTTTGTTAATAAGGGAAATATGTGAATTCAATTTAAAAGGTTAAACCAAATTTTTCTTTCTAAAATAAACTTGTTGTCAAGTTTTATTTTCTCTTTACTTATTGTTATATTTGTATACCAGTGTTTTGCTTCATTTTATTCATGAGAGAGACTGGACTATAATTTCTTTTCTTATAATGTCCTCATTAGATTTTGATACCAAGTTTATACTGGTCTCATAAAACAAACTGGGAGTATTCCCCCTTTTTCTATTAACTGACAGATGTTGTGTACATTTGACATTATTTCTTCCTTAAACATTTGACAGAATTCACAGGTGATCCCAATATGTCTGAAATCTTCCTTGTGATCAGTTTTACATTAAGGATTCAATCTGCTAATACTTATAAGGAAGTATTTTTCCTCCTGTATACTTGTATATTGGACACATTGCTTTCAAACTGCATTTTAAAAAATTCAATCTGAATATTTTGCTTTTTAATTGAAATATTTAGTTCATTTAGTTCATTTAACTTAAATACTAATTTTTTGCTTCCTATTTGTCCCAACTGTTCTGCTTTTTATTGTTTGTCTCACTCTCCTTGCTTGCTTGTTTTTGAAATGACTAAGTTTTTATTATTCCATTCCTCCTTCCCTGCTTTAGGTTGGAAGTTCCGTGCTTTTTTGTTTTGTTTTGTTTTCTCATGGTTGCCTTGTTATAAAGTGTATTGTTTTCTTGTCAAAATTTGTTATTGGACACTGAAGCTATTCCCAGACAACACAATAATATAAAATATTAATTCAGTTTACTCCTTTTCTGACTTAATATGACATCGTTGTCATTTATTTTAATTCTATGCATATTAAACTGCATAGAAAACTATTATTGTTTATTTTACACTTAATGTTTATTTAATACTTTTTATTTCTTTTTTTACTCTTTAATCCTGACTTCATCTTCAGAATTTCTTCTTCTTTTTGTCTACTGATAACCATTAGGGCTGTTCTGCTGGTGTCACATTCTCTTAGATTTATTGTTTGAAAATAGAATTTTTTCACCTTTATTCTCAAAGAATATCTTTGCTCAGTATATAATTTTAAGATGGGAGAGATTTTTTTATAGCTTTTACTGATACTATTATATTCCTTCCTGGTTTTGTTTTGTTTAGAAGGTGGTAGTTAGTTTAAATATTATTCTCTTGAAGAAAACATTTTTTATTCCTTGTATCTACTTCGAAGATTTTTTTTCTTACAATAATGAACCTAAAAGTGATTTTCTTGGGGTATGTCTTATTTGAGGTTCATAGCACTTCTTGAATCTGTGACTTGATTTCCCTCATCAGTTTTGTAACAACCACTAAGTATTAAAGTTATCCTTCTGCTCTGTTCGAAACCTAAAACCTGCTTTTCCACCAGTGTTTGCCTCCTCAATAGGAGCAACCTTATTGTCCAGTTGAAGGTATCCTTGATTTCTCTTTTTCAGACACCAGATCCAATCTATCAGAAATCTCATCAGAGTTATTTTAAAAATGTACTCCTGCATGGAACCAGATCACCTGTCACCACTTACACCTCTCTCACCTTAATCCAAGGCACAATTGCTCTCACCTGGGTAACTGCAGTGACCTTCCAAGAGTGTCTCTATTTCCTTTCCTCCTGCTCCCCCGCTCCCAATACTTCAATCTTCACACAGCGGCCGGAGTGAGCCTTTTAAAGCTCAAATCCCAAATCTTACATATCACTCCGTGCTTTACCTTTCAATGGCTTCCCCTCACACTTAGCAAGGAAATCCAAAGCCCTTATCACAGTGGCCTGACAGGCCCTTCTTAATCTAGTCTCTGGCTGATTGCTTATCATTCTCTACTAACTCTCATTATTTCAGACACATGGAACTTCTTGTTTCACCTGGAAATTTTCAAATATATTCCTGTCTCAGCCCTCTGTAATGTGGTTCCCTCTGCTGAAACACTGTTCCCAAGATATTTGGATTCCTTGTTTCTTTAATTGATTCTAGTATCACATCAAAAAAGTGATAGTGAGCTGCCATCACCATCAGTTTTTATCTTCTTACTTTGCTCTATTTTTCCTCTCGACATTTTTATTACCTGATACTATATTTTGTCATTGGCTTATTTCTTTTCCTAAATATTTCTATGAAAATATGAGCTCCATGAGGGCAATGATATTGTTTATTTTTGTTTTTCTTATTTGCTGCGTCCCCAGGATGTAGAACTATGCCTGGCATGAAATAAACAAACAAATGCATGCTAAATAAAATAATTAATGGCTATTGGCATTTTTTTTTCTATAAACAAAATAGGAAGGAGATAATGGAGTAAAGAATTGGTTGTAATGACAAGGATATGCAATAATTTGGCTAAGGTGGAGAGAGCTCTAATGTGGAAGTATTATTGAAATCTTTTCATTTAAAAAAATTCTTTACTTTAATATTTTAATCTAGACTGATATTGAGGACTTGAGTAAATTAGGGATTCAAACATATTAAAGAGAAAACTTTTAATTTTGTTATGACATAAAGTATTATTAAACTAATCTGAAATGAAAATTCAATAGAAAATTTCTAATTGTAGAACTTTAATGATTATGTATGCCTTTCATTCCAAAGAATTAACTTATCAACACTTTGTCTTAGTGTGTATACGCACATCACTCATCATTTTAAATAGTTATGCCTGAAAAGAAGACATGTGACAGTTGTTTAACAGCCACCTAGCAAATCAGTACAATTAATTTAAGACAGTTATAAAAGCCAAAGGAGCCCAGAGATATGTAAGGTATTATTTTTAAGTGGATATTTTTAAAAATCTTGTTCTTTGAAATTCTATTTAATATTTCACCTAGATTTCAACCAAACAAATTATAGGTCAGAACTTTCTTTAAAGTCATTAATTTAGATAAACCAGCCCCAGTCTGTACCTTGTCAACACAAGAAGTGAAAAGATGGAGAAGAGCATCTTCCTAAACATTCTGAATAGATATTATTTATAATTTTATTTAAAATTATTTATTTATAGTAAATCATTATATAAAAATTATTAATATCTAGTAATTGTTATATAACAAATAGTCTAGCAGAAGCAGAAAGAAAAATGAAAGTCAACCTTATTAGTGGTACTGAGTCATTGACCTAGGAGTACATGCTGATTGGCACTTTTGGTCTAGATTAGGAATTCATCAGCTACTCTACCACATATGGACCATGAGTTCCTCAAAATGGTAATTCTCTCAGGAATTAATATTTATTAAGTGCCTACTATTTGTAGAGAATAAAATAAAATATAAAAGTCATCTTAAGAGTACCTAAGCAAGTTATAGGCATATGCCAAGAAATACAGACCTCTGCTGAAAAGCAGAATCAAACAATCAAAAATAATGGGAAAAACAATAGACCAGCTTCATATAAACTGGCATTAGAGAGATAAAATGGAAGAAAACATTTAGCACCTATATTGTTTTGAACACAGTTATATATGATACTGTTTGCAAACACTGAAAAGAAAGCCAACCAGCATTAGGACTATAACAAAGAAGGGATATGCAAGCCTGTTGTGTCTCTAACTAGCTTGGACACTATGAAACCAGTTAGTGTTATGGCATGAACATGTTGCAGGACTGGCCAATGGCATTGATTTTTTTATTGGTACTTATAAACTGGAGTAGCCTGTAGCCTTGACTGTTCTTATTACAACTTCCAGGGACAACTGAGACCACCTAGGAGAGTGGAGAGAGCCATGTCAACAACTATATGGCATGTGCTATATTAGTTGCTGAGGATACAAAGGCAAAGTAGATATGTAGTCCTTTCATGGAGGCTTGAATCAACTGAGAGAGATAGATGCACACATAAAAAAATTGTTTAAAAGTTTTTTAAATTCAAAGATATATATTTGCTGTGGATGATAAGACAACTCACCAGAAAAGCACACCTAACTCATGGCAGGGGATCTGGCAATCCTTCCTAGACTCCCTTGAGAAGCTAACTAATGAGCTTAGTCCTGCAATGTGATCAAAAGTCACTCAAAGAAAAGAGAGGGTGAGGGACTATCCAGGGAGAGAGAAAGGTATTTCAGTGGTGGAGGAACAGAGAGAGTGAGAGGATGTGCCTGCTAGGAGTGGAGGAGAATCTCACTGGACATTAGTGTAAGAACTGAGAGAACAAGATTTGAGGCGTGTTTGCAAGAAAGCTTAAGTTACTACAAATATGAGCCACGAGACAACACCTTTAATGAGTAAAGGGGGATGACAAGGAGGTGTATACATGACAAAAATGAAGACCAGGAGAGGGCATATAGACAAATAACATGAGAATAAAAAAGAGAGAAAAAGCCCATTTTACATCAGACTGTGGAGGTGATATGTTTTAGAATAGGTGGCACTGGGGGTTAGATGAGGACAACATTCCCACTTCCCAATCTTGAGTTTTATAAAGTAAGAGCAAATGAACAAGTTGAAAGACTAACAGAATGCATGGTCTCCTCAGGGACTACTTGGGGTTCAGATAAGTTAGGGAGTTGGGAGGATGTTTCTAAGAGGTTGAAGATGTAGCAAGTGCCCAGACTATAGGCAGCATTTCAGGAAGCACAGGGAGAGAAGTTGGGGCGCAGTGCAAGGAGGGTAGGACTGAGAAAATGAATTTCAGGGCACTAGGAACTAATGGCATGTGGTAGAGAATATCTTGGGGGCCACATCATTAAAATATATTAGTATCTTTACGTATTTATGAAGATAGTGAGTGGCTTGAGAACAGTGGCTATTCCTCTTTCTGCTTAGCATGGTATTAACCAGTTTTTTAATCTCAGCATTGCTGACATTTTGAGTCAGATGATTTTTTGATGTGGGCCATCCTGTGCATTTTAGAATATTTAACATCATTCCCGGCCTCTACCCACTAGATATTAGTGGCACCCTGCGAGTTTCAACAACCAATAATGTCTCCAGACATTGCTCAATGTCCTTTGGGAAGAAAACATCTTTCAGTTGAGAACCACTATGTTAGACACAGCAACTTCAGGCTTAGTTATTGTGTGGCCTGGGATGACAGTCCCAACAATGGAAGTTTCTACTTAAAGCTTTAGAAGCATTATAGAGAATAAATTGGAGAAGTTCCATACTGAAGGCAGGGGGCCAGATAGATGCTACAACCATGACCCTAGTGAGAAAAAGTGAGGACTAAGTATGTTAGTATAGTTGGATCTAAGTGTTTGGGCAACAGAAAGGGGAAAAGGAGTCATTATGATACCCAAGATTTTACAGCAGGCGAATAATCTGAAGGTGACAGTTGGGTGGGGGGCAATGAGACACCTTAGGAGTTAAACATGAAATTCCTCTCTGAGAGGTAAAATACATAATAAATAATAAATAGGGAGGTTAGAGCAGTTATTTTAAAGAATAGGAATGACTTCTAGAACATAGAGATTATAATAGATAGAAAGCAGATTGAAAATATGAAGACATCGGTGACTGTGTCAAATAACAGGAAGCATGGGTATATGTGAAGATAGAGGTGAGGTTGCTCAATGATGGAAAGAAAGAAAAAAAATTTTCACCAAGACCAGTAGCTGTCAGGAAGCAGCTTCCAAGGGAGGGGTTATTGGGTGACAAACTTTAAGAATTACAATTCTTAGCAAGGCTTCAGTCATTGGGCTCAATTAATATTTGTAGAATAAGCAAAGTACTTCATCTTACCCTGACCCCATTATACATTTGAATTATCTGACAGCTCCTCTGCACTGAATCTATGCTTATTGAGCAAACATTTGGTTTATTTGGATTCCCACATAGGGTTTTCTATAGGGAGAGCAAGTCCTGGTCACACTAATGGGAATTTTAGAGCTGCAATTCATTAGAATAACTTGGTTATATTTTTAATATACCAATTTGATGATATTGATTTATTGTGAAGCAACTAAAGTTTCTGGACATCTAAAGCTCCAGGGCAGAATTTGGCATTAGGGAAATTCATAAGGTGTTACTTCTCTGCTATCCTTACCTAGGTGTTACCACCTTTCTCTTGTTTCTTAATGATTTTTTTATTTTTAGCATATATAGTAGTAACTATATAGAATCAGGAAAAAAAGAGGCATTTGAGGATGGTGATGGGTTGAGCTTTGGTTTGGTAATGAAAGATTTAATATTCAGGCCAAGATATGTAACAAGCAATTGACATTTGAGTCTAGAAATTGCTCTGTGCTGGAGACATGGATTTGGAAGTCATAAGTATGTTGAAGGAAGAAATAGAATTAGACAAGATACCAGAAGAAGGGTGAGTAGAGGGAAAAGACAAGGGTAAAACCTAAGAATAGCAACATTTAAGAGAGACAGAGGAGTGGAAAAGCAAGAAGAAAGGACAGAGAACGAATGAGTGAACTAAGAGGTAGGAATGGATTTCAGTAGCACAAAGCTAGGAAGGAGAATCTACATAGTATAAAAAAGAAGTAAAATGATATGGAGTTGAAAGAGTACATTGAATTTAACCAAAGAAGCTGATCTTGGAGGGGATGATTTCAGTAAAGTCATGAGGCCAGAATTTAGGGATTTGAGAACAGAATTTGAATAAATGGAGGATGCAAGTGTGGAAGTAGATGAATAAAATATTAATGCCTCATGAATCTAGAATACTTCAGACTAGCAAATTAATTAAGACTGCAATGTGCCATCAAGGTGTGAAAGGTATTGAGTGATCTTTCAACTTGAATTTCCCATCACTGATGAAACAGCCTTTCTCCATTCAGATTTTATAAGAATTTGGCCTAATGTACTAAGGAGTCCATTGTATGGGATGAACAAACTTCTCTATGCATTTAGAATGGTGTTAGTTGTGTAGTATCCTTGGATGCATTGAGAAAATTATCACTCAAATAATTTTCTGTCTTCTGGGTTCTGACGCATTAGTATCCCCTTGGAGCGTGGTAGAAATGCAGAATGTCAGGGGCCATAGATCTATTGGATCGGAATCTGTATTTCCACAGTATCCTCTTATGAATTCTACCCACATTAATTATTTAAGTTCAGAAGTCACTGCTTTAGAGCACTGGTTCTGAACCTTGGCTGCACTTTAGAATCACTTAAGGAGTTTAGTAATACTGATGTGCAGGCCCCCACAGGCAGCGGTTCAGACTCAGTTGGTCTGAGATAGGGTGTGAGCGTGGCTATATTTCAAAAGCTCACCAGGTGATACTTAAGTGATGCCAGGGTTAAGACCACTGGGCCTGGGAACCGAGAGCCTGAGTAACATGGAGACTTGAGCAGACTATGAGACATTTAGTAGATTGACCATTGATCAGTATAATGGGAATGATGGTGCTTTCTGATTCCTTAGTTCAGTGGGGTGGGAAGAAGATATACAAGGACTTTCTGAAAAGTATCCAGCCATGTAATATGAAAAATAGAGGCATTTATGGATTTTTTCTGGACAGCCCTGTATTACAAAAAACCCATTAACCACTTTGAGTTTCATAGGGAAAAGTTAAAGTTATAAATGCCATGTAATATAATTATATGGTAATGAAGATAAATATGCAAATGCCTAATTGAAAAATAGAGAATAAAAAGCAAATTGAAATAGATCTCGGGAAAGCTTCTTAGGAACTGAAGAGCAATAAAAAGTAATAAAGTGCATGTCTGGGAAAATACATTTAAACTCTAACTTGCAGATAAATTTTAGCAATGAATTTAGTATTGCCCCATCCCTACCCCCAGTTTTTAGCCACAAATAAATACTAAAATTTCTAATCTAAAAAAAGCTTAATTCTATGATGGTTATGGTAATTATTGAAAGTTCAAAGATTAAATGACCCATTTTAAAGGCTTTATCTTTACTACAATAGGAATAAAGACTTGTGCAATTATCCATCCAGTTAAAGACACCCTTATGACCAAGACTTGCTTAGGCCACAGATATTTTGGTTGATGTGGATTACTAGTACAAGGTGTCATCTGAATTTGTGGGTAAGTATGCACAGTCTGTCATTACTTCCTGTTTTCTGAGGATGCGTCACAGCTCAGATCTCTCCCCGCAGAGGATGCAGGGTTGGGAAATTAGATATTGTTTGCTTGGCTGTTACCCCTTCAATATTTTTAGGTCATAGGCCACCAGAATTGTGATGGTGCACTGCTCTACTAGACTATTCTTTATTTCCCTTTATAGAATTTTAGGTTGAACTTTCATAAAAATATTCACTTGATATTTTTATGATGTTTAACAACCATTTTCTCATTTGAGACTCACTAAAATCATGTAAGGTACACAGAGCACGAGTTATATTTTCCTCTTATGGATGGTAAAACTGATCAATGTTTAAAAACATTGAATGAGTTCTCAAACGTCTCAGTGCTACTTGAAATTGCTATTTACTGCTAGTAATCATCCAATTTCTGTTGAAAATATCCAGGTTTAGAAATTGGGTTTTGTTCAGCAGTTCAAGTGGTTCTTGTTTTAATTTTTTTTTTCACTTTCATTTTGTGCTACGGTGTACCTGTCCAGTCCTCCCCCATTTTCTTTCATTCTCTTTTTCTTTGACTCTTTTCCTTTAACCCTCTATCATTTGTCATTTGTTCTCTTACACATATTTCAAATTCCAGATTCAAGCATAGCTTTCTTTATCCTAAATTATAAATATTATACATTCTTACCCATATCATGATGATAATAAGTTGTCAAAAATTTAGGGTAATTAAACTATTGGAGTTTTGTTTTGTTGTATCTAAATAACTGAGGTGTATAAACTGTTATTTCTTGGGCTTTTGGCAGTTTGCAAGTAGTGTCTTCTACACCTTATTAAACAACTTTTCTGTGTCCTTTGGGTTCTGGTATTTTTTTGCCAATAGAAGTGAAAACCAGATATTTTATCAAAGTGACAGTGTGGTATTCATTTTTCAAATTTCTAATTCTTGGAAGGGTGCCTTCAAAAGCCACAAAGTTTTTTTAATTGTCCAGAGCACCTGCTTCAAAATACCTCAGTGTTAAACTATTTGTTTTTTCCCTTTAGAAGGCCATAGTACAAGTTCTGTTAACACTTTGACACCATGCCAAAATATACAACATTCATTTAAGATTGAGTATTAAAGGCCCTATTCACTATTTTTTAAGAGAAGAGAAAAAAGAAATAAGGTCTTTCACACATTCCCTCTGTAATTATAAATGTAAAACCATTCTGGATTCATATACCTAGCAGATGGAAATATTGTGAGGGTTTACTGTATAGTTCACTCGTATTTTCCAGCAAAAAAAAAAAAAGATATATGTGTGTGTGTGTGTGTGTGTGTGTGTGTGTGTGTATTTATTCATTTACTTGGGATTTCTTTTTACCCTTTTCCCCCAGTCCTCAAGGTACAAAAAATAAAAAAGAACTTTTTATATTAGTTAAATCACTCTTGCACTATAGGTGGGTGCCTCAATGCTTGGAGTAAGTGCCACTGGGCATCTAACGACAGTTCTGGCCAACTACACATAGCTGCCCTTGTTTTACTGGATCCTGCCCCTCCAGTCCTCAATCTTTCGCCAGTTCCTAGATACTGGACATCTTTGAAAAGAAAGTGTGCTTGCTGACTGGTAATGACTTGGAGGCTCAAAGTACCCTATTGCTTTTCCTTTCCCTGGCTTTTTTAGTAGAATGGTATTGGTGAATAGCTTTGGGAAGAGTATTTTCATTGAATTAAAATATACACACGAGTGTCTATGGAGAAATGACAGGTGATATAACCGCACACACATACACACTGCTGATTGGGTTTACCATATGTACAGATTTCTTCTGAGGACTTTGCACAGCTCTTTATGTTCTGTATAACATAATCTGGACATACAAGGCCAGGGCTAACTCAGTTACAACCTTTATAGACTGGCCAGTGACCTATGCCATGGATGGCCCTGAGAATCCCAACAGGGAACTTCAAACTGGATGAAGATTGACTGAACCATAGATCCTCTTAAGAAAAGTATGAAAGCAAATGTGTCAGTGTTGACAAAAGAATTAGAAGCAGAGACAGAAGGAGCCTGTAATCTCCACAGTGATAGAGTTACCAGGCTTTGTGTTTTACTAGTATGATTGGGATGTCCACCTGAATGGCCCTATTACCCCATAGACACCTAAATCCTCATCATCCCATCTCTGTGAGCTTCTCTTTCACCTTATTTTTGTTATCTCTTCCTTTGGCCCAATTTACTAATTCATGTCACCATCCCTGTTCTACCTCCCAAATCACTTTTTTGAATCCTCTGCTTTTATGAATCCTCTGCTTTCTCCCATTTCATAAGTACTGTGTTTATTTATTTTTCTCTTACCTATGTTAGATTTTCTTATACATCGAATCATAATGCCTGAAACCCAAATTTACTTGCCCTTCTGTCTTTTTGTCACATGAATCCAGAAAATCCTAAAAATGAATAAAAGTGCTTTCTTTGGGCCTGCACGCGGCTACAGAAATTTACACAATAGGACAGATTAGTTTGACTAAAAACGTGGATTACCACAAAGGAAATCCCATTTCTTGGCAGCTTTGCAACATTTCTTTAGTCAACTCACACTTATTTTCTGAAATCATTTTTAAAAACTGACTCTGGGTGGTTAGCACACAGTGCAACACATAGATGATGTATCATTGAATTACACACTCAAGACCTACAAGAACTGTCCAGAAAGTACTCAGTCACGTAATCTGAAAACTGAAGGCATTTATGGCTGGATTTTTTTTTTTCTGGACAGCCCCCATGTATAATCTTGCTAACAGATAATGTTACCCAAGCAAATTTAATTAATATACTTCTTTAAAAATTTAGAAAAAGGAGAACTAAGCAAAGCAACAAATAACATTTTCTATCATCCTCAAACTTACTTCCCTTATTTCTTGCCACTCCTTAGCATGTAGGAACTTCCTCATCATTCTAAAATCAAATTCAAACCCTACCCAAATATGCTCCAGGACTTCTGATACTCCTTCTAACTTTGAGAACTCTATTTTTTTTCTCATTGGATTCCATTGCTTTCTTGCTTTTTTAATTGTTCAATTTATTGGGGTGACATTGGTTAACAAAAATTACATATGTGCTAGGTGTACAAGTCTATTATATAATACAGTATACTGTCTATGTGTTGTATTATGTGTTTACCACCCAGAGTCAGTTCTCTTTCCATCACCATGTATTTGACTCCCCCTTCCTCCTCTCCCATGCTTCACCCCGCTTACCCTCCGGTAACCACTAAACTATTGACTGTGTCCATAAGTTTTTGTTTCTTTGTTGCTTTCAGTTTTATATTCCACATATGAGTGAAGTTACACAGTTCTTTGGTTTTGTTTTTTTTTTGTCTGGCTTATTTCGCTTAGCACGATGATCCCCAGGTCCATCCATTTTGTTGCAAATGGCAGTATTTCATCTTTTCTTACAGCTGAGTAATATTCCATTGTGTATATGTACCACAGCTTCTTTATCCAGTCATCTGTCGCAGGGCACTTTGGTTGTTTCCATGTTTTGGCCACTGTGAACAGTGCTGAGATGAACATTGGGGTGCATAAGTCTTTGCAGACAAAGGTTTTCAAAATTTGGGGGGTAGATCCCCAGAAGGGGGATTGCTGGGTCATATGGTAGCTCCATTCCCAATTTTCTGAGAAACCTCCACACTGCCTTCCACAGTGGTTGTACCAGTTTGCACTCCCACCAGCAGTGTACCAGAGTTCCTTTTTCTCCACATCCTCTCCAGCACTTGTTATTCCTTGTCTTGTTGATGATAGCCATTCTCACAGGTGTGAGGTGGGATCTCATTGTGGTTTTGATTTGCATTTCCCTGATAGCTGAGGATGAGCATTTGTTTGTGTCTGTTGGACATTTGTATGTCTTCATGGGTGAAGAAGTTTTTGTTCAGGTCCTCTGCCCACTTTTTAATTGGGTTGTTTGTTTTTTGTTGTTGAGTCATACGAGTTCTTTATATATTTTAGATATTAGGCCCTTCCTTTCTTGCTTTTGACAAATCTTACATTTAGTCTTTCTCACTTCTGTTGATTCTGTTTCACTCTTTCAACTGGGTCCTTCCCATTGACTTTGGTTTTCTTTGTTTGTTTGTTTAAACTATAAGGTATTTAAGAAAACATTACAAATGCCCATTCACCACATCCCAGAATTAGTAAATGGTGAATGTTTTCCAATTTATGCCTCATATTTATGTCATGAAACAAAATATATAAAAGTTATAAAACAAGTATACTTTGTTCTATTTTCAATCCCAGTTCTCCCCCTTCTTTTTTTACCCCAAAGCAATTATCCTCATAAATTTGGTGAATAGTTTTCTCTCCAATCTTCATATATTTACAACAAATCTATATATACATAAACAATGTACTATAGCACTACTTTGTGAGTTTAAAATATTTTTCATAAATAATATCATGGTGTGTGTGTCATTTTATTTTATTCAATATTATATTGAGAAATCCATTCATGTTGATACATGTTTTAGTTCATTCTGGTTTTCTTTAACATACTATTTCCTTATATGAATATACTAATGTCTCTCTCCATGTTTTTGCTATTACCTATGGTGTTGTAATGAGCATCCTTCTATTTGTTTCTTCCATTGACTTCTAACAAACCAAGTCTGGGCCTATACCTCACCAGATACCACTCTATTTCTTCCTCTGACCTCAGAATTAATTTGTTAGAGTTATCCAGACAAGATGTCACTATTTCCTCATCGCTCACTCCTCAAATTGTTTCAGTTTTTCTTGTTGCCCTAGAATACCACACAGAAAAAGATCTTGCTTAATAAGCAGGCAATGAGGAAGTTCACCACATAATAAATGTGATGCACAGCACATAAACTTTATTGTTGCGATTTCTTGTTCTAAATTATTGGGTCCGAAATTCATTTGCGTTGAGGTCACAAAGTCAACTGTAAGGTGACAATGGATCTAATAGCAACAATAAGACACTCCTAGGGTCCCTTACTTAAAGTTTTAAATCATGACAGTTCACAGAAAAGAAAGAATAAGTATTATCACCTAATCGTGCCAAAAGGCATCCCAAACCAAGCAGTGATTTACTGAATTGTCCAAAATTTCATGTAAAATGCATTGCATTGAAAATATCACCTAGCTCTCATTCATATATTTAGTATTCCTTGAATAAAAAAAATATTGAGCTACATGCTCAATAAACTGTATCAAGTTCAATAAATGACACAAAGAAGAAGGCATCACCCTTGCTCTCCTGGAACTCAAAGCCTACTGAGAATAGATGTGGTAAGGTTTGTACTGAGACAGTGAAGTGATCTCTCATAGTACAGCAGAGGGCACAGCCTAGCTGCTTAAAGGAGTTTGGAAGACCTCCCGGGGGGGGGGGGCAATTTAGATGATATTTAAAGGATGAGGAGGAATTTACCTGAAAAAGAATGTGGGAAGAATATTTTAGGCAGAGGAGAGGACAACATGGTCCTGACAGCATATGGAGTTTGATACATAGTAGGCATTCATAAATATTTAGTAATTGTGTCATAAATGAATAAAAGCGGGGAAGAGACCCACCTACTGAGGAGGTGATAAGAAAACTGAGGAGCTTCTCTGTGTTTTAGAATGTTCTGATCCATTCTAAAAGAAGGAAAAAAGGAACAAAGAGTGATTTCTGTGTCTTTCTTATCACCTTACAGAACATGATATAACAGTTTATACAGTAATTCATTTGCTATCAGGACTTTTTATTAATGGTTTTAGCTGGGTGAGTTTAATAGTGATGTAGTTTATGTCTAATTTCTTGATAACCCCATGAAATGTTGTCAAAATGTGGTGGCTTTATGATTCATGCAGAAACACCAACAGACAAAGCAAAGGGTAAATGAACTTCCAAGTGGGTAGGATGACAAAACTTTCTCACACAGCTGGGGCTGCGTTCTTCGGCCTTCAGGTTTCCCCAGCAGTGTTTGTGCACTCGCCAGCAATGCCACCTGATTTGGAGAAGATAATGTCAGGCTCTTTGAGAGGCTCCTATTTTCTGACTTCCCTGAATTTTTTATAGTTTCTTGGCCCTCCTAAATGTTCTGAAAACTCTGGTTAAATGCCTATCGGATCACCAAGCAAAGTAACTAAAAATACTCCCAGCAAATTCTTGGGTACTTGCTAAAAATCTGGGTGAATCAGAAGTGTACCACCACCCAGCATGTGCAGCTCCAAGCCTTCAGGACTGCTGCAGTTCTATTCCAGCATGCCCTAAAATAAATTTACTCTTTAAGACATACTGGTTTTATGACATAAATGCATCAACAAGTAGAAAAGAGGGTACTCTAAAATGTCCTTTAATGCAACCTACTGTTTTTCTGTCCATTAGCATAAACAAGACAAACTAAAAGGGGTGAAAACCTTCGTTTGACATAGTCTTACAAAAACATCCAAAAAGTAAATGTTATTGTAATTATTTCAATTAACAAATATTGGGACCATATGGAATAATAATATTTTGGGCTAGATTCTGACCTTTTGAATCTATGTCCAGCTTGACACCCACTATGTTAATTATGTTATGTTATATAATGCTTTTCACTGATAAATATAATAATACAATATTGATTTTATTATTATTAGTTATAATCCATTTCTACATTATTTGAAGAAAACTAAGATGGGATAGAGGAGAGATGTGGAATGTATACTGAATTAAAATGTTCATATAAACAGATGTCACCCCAATAAAAAAAATAAAAAATAAAAAAAATAAAATGTTCATATAGTTTGAAGACTAGAGATTATCTTTGTGTTATTATCTCTAAGACTAGAAAAGTCCCTAGAACTCTATTCTCTCTATACTTTGGTTTCTCCTGGGAGGAGAGAAAATGCGAAAATAGTTGCACTCCATCTCAGCCACTGTATTTGATAAAGTAAATGCTGCAAATTTTATGACTTAAGATCATATTAAACTGAAGTAAATCCTTGAAATCATCACCTATCGCCTCTGTTTAAAGCATACAAACTGTAAATTGGGGCCATAAAAACTATACACTATAGTGGCTATAGTGTAGTGACTAGGTGTTGGATGGATTCATAGGAAAATAATTCATTGTGTACATTTACAAACCTCTACTCCATTTTTGGTCATTCCAATTGTCTTCATCAATGAAGAAAAGCTATTTTGTTAATTAACTTGCTTACTGTAAAAGGACAATAATTCCTACCATAAAAGATTGAGCTGAGGATTACGTTTAAAAATTACGTTTACATGGCCACATAGTAAAAGACTACTAAATGGTAGCTATTATCATTATCATCATCATCATATAATCACCGTTATTCATACCAAACCTAATGTTACAAAATATTTAAAGTGGCTTTCATAAAAATAAATTAATAAATAAACATTTACAACAAATCCCAAAGGTTTTTTTTTTTAATTTCAGTAAAAATAAAGGTCATTATCATTGTGCTGTAGTGAAACTGGTTATAAATGAATTATAGAACCAAAAACTAGACTATAGTTTAGATTTCCTAGAGAGAGAAATGTGTCTCAAGTCACTAGCTCTTAAAGTTGAATATATATCAAAATTACTCAAGAAACTTTTGACAAAATTCTGAGACTTGCTGTAGGTCTACTCAAACTGATTTTATTTTTTTTTATTTATTTATTTATTTATTTATTTATTTATTTATTTGGCGGGATCAGTTCTATGTTTTTGTTTTAAAAAACTCTTCAGATGATTCTGATGAGAGACAGATATCTTCTCAGCCACTACTTATTTTAAGTGATTAAAATACATTTTAATTTTCAATCATGAAACATTTCAATCAAAATATAACAGACACTCCGTTACTCACTATAAAATTTAAAAATTATAAACATTTTTGACATTTTTGCTTTAAACTATTTTTTAAATTTTATTTTGAGATATGTGTTATAAAAACAGCTCAACCCGCAGTCTGGTCCTATCCTTCATTTTAGAAATAACAGATATCCTAGAGTTTATATACATAGTGCCATGCACAGAGGGGGGAAGTAAACAATAAGCAAGTTATCACTGTGGATAATTAGAGTTTAATCTTTTGTGGAGTTACTGCATTATAACATCTCAGAGTTTTCTCACACTAGGAATGAAAGTGCTAAGGATTTGTAAATAAATACCCATCAGTCACCAGTCCAGGTCCCAATCCTAAATCTATTTTACCATGGATTGTTGCTGTCTCTGCCTGACATGATGTCTTTGTGGATCTGACAGTGCCCAGCTCATGATGAGCAGCAATAGTTGCATACACTTAAGATTAGTGCCTACTAGAGCCCAGTAATAGCAGGAGAAGCTGTTCAAACAGTGACTAGTTTTCTGTACTAAGTTTTTCCTATTGGGGCTTTCTGGAGACTAAACACAACATCTTATCTGACATGCTAGGATATCCTAAGTTTGATGTGGAAGGGCAACTTTTATCATAGTCTCCTGCTGCAGAGTTATCTGTCATTCTGGGTTCTACTCAAAACTAAGAACTTTTTGAGTCAACTAATAAGTGGGTCAGAGCAGTATTCTAAAGTATAACGATTACTGTCTCTAACATCTAAAGAGGCCTACCAATTGTGCTTCTTTCTTAGTGGTCAGAGATAAAAGCTACAACGCTTTGTCCTTAACTATAGAAGGCATGACATCGCATACCCCAAACCACTGGCTCCCTACCAGGTCACTGCTACCATAGCCTTACGTCTTACAGAGCTCATCTCCCACCCTCGGGAATACGTGACTTTGCAGAGTATCCTAGGAACTTGCCACTTCTTGCTCACCAGGTATAGCAGACACAGTTGGTGTTCCCCATATCTCCTTAGTTCTTAGTATAGATTCTTGGTCCATATGCCCTTTGAGTTACAGCTGTCAGAGTCTGCAACATGTTGGCTCATTTTTTTCTGGATAGCCCTCTTATGTCATTTAGGAAATGTGTCAGTTTGTTTCATTTTCTATTTCTTAATGAAAAGT
The DNA here is from genome assembly GCA_004026885.1 of Lyroderma lyra. Lineage (NCBI taxonomy): Eukaryota > Metazoa > Chordata > Mammalia > Chiroptera > Megadermatidae > Lyroderma > Lyroderma lyra. The sequence goes on along the minus strand of PVJL010001582.1, from coordinate 24,554 downwards.
ATGATGATATGCTGCTATGATGATATCTAATCTGTCCCAGAGCTTTCATTATGTGCCTTTTTATTTTATTTTAATTTATGCTCCACATCTTTTAATATTTTGCAGTTCCCACCTTTCTATATATCTGTGCATATTCTGCATAAGATCCTCAGCTCTATGTTTCATTTTACTAATTTTTGATTTGTATCTAATCTGCTTTTTAATATGTCCATTGAATTTTTAATTCAATAACTGTATATATCATTTCTTGGTATCACTGGTTCTTTTTCTTGTCTTTTTTATAGTGTCATTCTTGCCATATGGCTTCTATTCATTTGTTTTTATCAATTTAAGCATATTTATTTTTAGAGATTTTCAGATCTTTTAGTACTCTTAAATTTGGAAATCATGTGTATTTAATCTTACTAATAAAGATTTGTCCCTCTGTGTGTTTTTAATTATTTTTATTGTGAGGACAGTAGCAATAAGTGTGTGTGTGTGTGTGTGTGTGTGTGTGTGTGTGTGTGTTTATGAGAGCAATTTCTACACTAGTCTTAATGGAACTCATTTAGATATGGAAGTATTTCCCTCAAAATGTTTTGAATTTGCATTTGCTTATATAATGTGTGTGATAACAATTTTTTTCCTTCATATTTCATATTTCTTGGATTGATACTTCTTGTGTCTCCTAAAACATGTAAAATCAAGATCATTTGCTCATGGCTCAAGTTTTCATGGTAATATTTTTTTTTCTTGACCCAGATCCCCAGGCAGAGGCAAGATTGCTTGTCATTTTCCTTTTGTGTGCATATGTGCATGTGTTTCCAGTATCTCTTCTCACTGATGATGAAGCCATTGATGGTTCTGGCTAACAGAGTTCTCATTTCTGCCCTCCTGCTCAAATATATCCAAAACTTCATTTCTTTTTGTGACATTTATTGAATTTTAAACTCAAGCTTCTAGCTATTACATTCTATTTCTAGACCACCACAATATCTTCTAACACATGAACTTGCTAAATTTCAGGTCCATTTTCACTTCAACATCTGGATATTTTTCTTTCTTTCTTGTGAGTTTATCTTTCTGTTTCAGTCATTATTCCTGTAGGAATATGCATTTATTTCCTTAGGTTAATAAAATGGGACATAGTGAAGTCCCCAGATCTTATAGGAAGATTAAAAAAGATTCTGGAATGCCTTAGTCCATCATGCAGCTAGGATAGACTTCTACTAAGAGGAAATGACAGCTGAAAAATCTAGTTATTTTATCTGAAAGGATTAGAGTGTTGTTTTATTGTGTTACTGATGAAAACAATGTCCCTAAGCTTAAATAAGAAGGTAGGGTTCAAACTCATCTTTAACCTAATCTTCTTGGGCTAAGGGTCAGTCACTTTATGTTTTTATGGCATTAAGCAAGCATGTACATATGTAGTACCTGGTAGTCTTCACTTCTAAGAAATACATGTTTATTTGATGTGATTTTCCAAAAAGTGAATATAGCAACCTGAAAATCTCAGTTGGTCTGGTTTCCTGTGTAAAAATTAGTACTAGTATCCATGAGTGATTGGTTTACTGGATCCAGATTGACACAGGAATGTGCTTTTAGTGAACTATACAGTATTTTCCAGGAGTCTTTTGATTTTTGTACTAAATGTGATCCTTGATTAGCATAGTGGGAAATACTATGTTGGAAACTAACTGTTCAAATTTAAACTTTGAAGAAGTGTACTGACATTTGTTAAGTTCTTATATTAGTGTTTCAGGCACTATATATTTAATATCTAATTTTAACCTTATATCAACTATGCATTTAAGTATTATTGTTTTTTTGTAAGATGAAGAAACTGAGATTTAAATTAGTTCATAAATTTATCCAAGGTAACATGACTAATAATAATGTGTATGACTCCAAATCATCTGCTCTTTACACTGTGACACTGACAGTAAAGCAAAAGATTTTTGGAAATATCAATCAGAATGAATTTTCAGTTAAAAAATTACTCTTTCTAAATCAGAAAAGCATTTGATGCAGAAAATAAGGAACTTGCAAACTATTGGAATAACTAAAAGAGCAGATTGTGGGTTCGAACTCCAGGAACAATTCCCAGAGAAATAACATAGAACTGGCCCACCAGGGGAGCCACAATTGAGAAGGTGGGGTATCAGGAAGCCACCACCTGTACTGCAAGCTCCTGGGGTACTTTTTAGGTGTGATTCAGGTTAGAGGACTACATCCACAATTGTTGGCTTCATAGTCATGCTGTACCTATTAGATCTCTCCCTAGAAAACAATGATTATCCCTGACCTTGCCCCTTGATGTAAAGACATCTGCTATCACCACTACAGCAAAACTCAGTACTTCCAGGGCTGTATTTGCAAATATGGTCAATAGATATAATAAAGTAGTGGCCTTTACCTCATTTATACTTTCCAAATCTTTCTCAAGTATACTTGATGGGTCAGACTTAAAGCATGTCTGGAATCTTAGCTGCAAGGGAGTCAAGCAAATGTGATTTTTGACTTCGTAGGGTGCAGTACAGAAAGACAAACTCGAAGAAGGATGGAATGAATATTGAGTACCATTTTACTGTATTCACTATTCTGGGGATAATAATGAACAAAACTCATGGAAATATTTCTCAGGAGATGTGCAACCGGAAAAACTGGAAAAGTGAGTCCATGTAAGATAACAAGCCAAACCTCCAACTGAAGAGATTGAAAATATTATTTTCCTGAGAAATACATCATGGAAAATCTTCATTGGGTGACTGACTAGAACAAAACCTGAAATATAGATTTTAAACTATATTTTTCTCTATGATTTGTTATCTCTAAATAATTTATTTTTACCAGGTGAAGTCAAATTTACTTGATAATAGTTTTTTAATTAAAAATAAAATATATTAAACCACTGTAAATAAGATGCAATATTATTATTAATATGAGTTAATATATGTACAGTACCTCTCTGAGAAAATTCAAAATATTTTGTAAATATTCATAATCAGGAAAATAATTTTATTTCCTCTGTTTAATTGGCAATAGTCTTCCTTATATATCATGATTTTAAATACTCTTCAGAATTTCTACACTATTTCATGATATCCCATATTATCAAATGCATATTCTTAGAGGAGCAACTGAATTCCTTGCAAATATTTCCATGAAATCAAATCACAATAAGAGATAGGTTGTGAGGTTGTGTTAAGCCTACTGCCTGATTCTCATTAAACTCATTCTACTTTCTTTTAAGTGCTAAGCACATGGTCTCTGGTTATTTTCATGACTTCTATAATGGAATTACCATTTCAAGTTTGTAGGGGGTACAGGAGAAACATGATAGGCAATAGCAGGAAGGAATGGCTCACTCATAAACAATCTACTGAAATTTTGAATTAATTAGGTTTGAATGGCTAAAAGGGAGAGTAGTGGGTAACTGTGCTCTCGTTTTCTTTTCCTCCAGTTTCCTGTTGCATTATGTGGCTTCTTGAATGTTGCATAATATAAATCATCTTACCACTAGAAGACAAGTTTTAGTTTGCAAACTAAGCAGATTTACTTAATTTTATTTTTCCAGTTGAATATCTGCACCAATTCACGCCAAGAGAGTATCCCATGTCACCTAATGCAACAAATAGGTCCTGGAGCATTTGCAGCAATATCCACAATGTTGGCAGACTAATGTTTCATTGCCTCTGCCAAGTACCATCAACATTATTTTTGGGTGGATCTGAATCTTAACAGTGGAGAGTTTCCATTACATTGTCCTAATTGTTAAAAAGAGGGCTTGCTATAATTCTTGAAAACTAGTCTGTTTAGTTGTCGTTACCATAACATCAGATTGAAATATTACTTCTCTCTGTTGGTTTGGCCACAGCGTAGCAGCCAGCCTAGTAGCGTCAAGGCATTAGGAAGGCAAAGCAATCCACAGTCAACAGTATGAATGGAACAATTCACACTGTTGTACATAGATATAGAGGTTAAACCCAAACACATGAAAAAGTGGTGCTGGAAGCACTTGGGAACAGCTGGGCCAGATGAATAACTCAATTGGATGCCATGAGGAACAAATTAAACAACTGACTGGAGACCAGGCTGCTCCTGTGACAGACACTTTAATCAGGAAGTCAAAAGCTGATTGACAAGATGAAAAGCTGGATGACATGAAAAATGGAAACAGAAGGAACAACACAAGAAAAGGGCACCCCGGGTCAGCATGCTGACAAAAATAATCAAGTACGACAGGCCATAATCCAATCTTCGAATGTTTGGCATGGTGCTAGTTATGAGAATCTGCAGCCAAGAGGAAAGAAAGCTATTATTAAGCAAAGAAATTATCTGGCTTTCTAGAACTCACTATTACATGCTTACTAGAAGATTTTCTTTTTCTCTTTTTAAACAAGCCTAATAGCTTTTGTTGAGTTTCATAAGATCAATTAAAAAGTGCTAATATATCTGGATATAAAGCCTTAGGAAGAAAATGTATAATAGTGTTTTAAATTCATAATTAAATAGGTAATATACACATTGATTGCCTTAAATCGCACAGTACAGGATGTTCTCATACTCTTCTACTGAAGGCATGGAGGAAGAAGAGGTAGCAATTATTGAGAGGAGGTTTTGGTAGCCAATTTAATAACACTTACACTGGATTCTTACTGCTGGAGAAGAAATTGTGCTACTTGAATTATTACCAATATGCCTCACAGTACTACCTGTATCCCCCAAAAAATTCATTTGGAGATGAACTATCTGAACAATGGAATAGTAATCAGGTTTTTGTTTTATTTTGTTTTGTATTTTTAATCCAGACAACATAAGTTTGTTATTCCTGGGATAATTGTGTGTGTGTATATTAGATGGCTTCAACTCATGTAGTACTTCTATTTCAATAGTATATAATTTAGCAGAGAAAGATCTAGAAGTATAAACACCTTTGAAGAGTTTAGACACAGTGACTTCATGCCTTTCCAGTAAACTCATCTGCCCTTTGCAAAAGTAGAAAAGTTGCAATGAACATCTAAAAGACAGGTTGACACTGTCTCCCTTGGATTCCTACACTGGAGTCAAACTTACATCTCAAGAGAAAAGAGATGTTTTTATTTATTGTTTTAGTCCACTGGTTTTCAAACTGTGTTTTGAATCTCTGGGGATTTTGAAAGAAAAGTATGGTCATGAAGGACATGTTTCATTTGTATCTACTCCATTACTTTCAGGTCTCATAGGTTTAAGAGTTCTGGGGCATTAAAAACACAGTGGAAAAGTTTCCTGGCCTCAAAAATGTGCAAAAGAAGAAAAACATCACTTTGATGATATTACTCATACTCTTAGGTGAGGTCACTACTATTCAACTGAACATATTTAGGTCAAAATGGGGGACCAAGCTGACATATTCCACTCAGATGAAATCTTTATAGAAAATCAAACTGATTATCTTATCTATAGAATTTTGGATGGGCCTGAGTCATAGTTTATGATTTTTCATTTCTATAGATTTTTCTCGAGAGCATCATTGCAAATCTTACATCTTGAATCTTGTGTCATATAGTAAAATTCACTTGCATCATAGCTCCCCAAGAGGCTAGCTGCTTCTTCCCTCTGCCTTCATGGACATGTATTTAAACTGTCAAATAAGTAACTGAAAAGACCTTCAATTTTGCTATGCAATCAGGACTGACCCTTGAGTCTTACTAATGTAAAGGCATCTTAAAGGATGACACAGAAATTTGAATAAGTCCTCAGAGCTTAAAGTCACACATTATCCAGCATGGTAGAAGAAAACTATATCCACTGAATTTTATTTCTAAATGACCCTGACCTTTTAGAAGGTCTGATCTATCATAATCACCTGTTTGCTCTAAAAGGGAGCTATGCATATTAACCCAAAATAACCTGGGTTACCTTACTTCTTACACATGTTTTTGTTTTGATAGTGCTTTCACCAGTCTCTAAACTCCTCTGTTACCCCTGTGTTACCTCTATCTGCAACCCTTAGGACTCAGGGTTTATAGGTGCTCACCCTAGACTTGGTCTTTGCCCAGGTCTTAGGCTTCATTGCTCCTTGATTCTAATACCGTCATCTCCACCCTCTAGGTACTTCCTGATTCTGATTTTGTGGAACTCAGTCTATGGCCCCAGCCACTCAATCTTTCTTGGCCTCATGGAGTGTTGGGATCAGAGTGTGATGGAGATTAGTAGTGAGGTGGAGAAATGTGGCAGAGACAATTGCATCATTTATAGCAATATTATTATTGTTATTATTATTACGGTACACTCTCTGTTAACCAGAACTCAAGCAACCAGCAATTAGATTTTGCTTGAGTTCTGGTTAACGAAGAGTCTACTTATATTTATTTGGCATCTCCCAATCCCCATGGGTGCCAGTTAACTGAGAGTTTACTGTATTATTATTATTAAGCATTTTCTTCAAAGACTCAATGATAAAATAGGATGTAATGTTCAAAATAAGACTTACAGATGCAAATATAAACCATTCAGAGAGCAGAAAACTTGATGTGGAATGTAAGATAGAGTGTATAAAGATAGCTTATTTAATTTATTGGACATAGCATTGATGATGTGGGTGATGTGAAATATTTGTTGTAGTGAGAACTTTGACTTTTCCCTTACCATTAATCTTTACAATTCACCAGCAAGCAAGATTTATCATCTATTCTTATTATGAAATGTATTTGATATTTAGTCTTCATTTCATTTTTAATAACACTATTCTAAGCCTCAGATTTTATATGGTGTGTGAAGAAAAGGCTGGATCAGAGATATAAAATATTAAGATGACTATATCTTCTACATCACATAATCAGAAATGAAAAAACAACAGAAATTAAAAAAATACATATGTATAGGAAAGTCTGACAAAATTTTGGGTTTTCCCTTTGTGACTATTTTAGTACCCTTTTTAAAAAACATCAAATAACACTAATTTCTAATTTTTCTTCAATGCCTTAGTTTTTCAGTGTCCTAAATGTACCTCTAAGATTAATGGAATAATCCACCATTGTATAGAGATTATAGTAATAGAGAAGAAACTTCTTCACAGACTTTGAAATTCCATGTATAATGAAGAATAATTTAGAAGAATCTAGCCTAATATAGAAGTCACACATAGCTGATAATTTAATTCCTCAACTCCTTTTATTTTTGTAAATTGCTTTTAAAAATTATCAACTGATCATTGCCTATAAATCCATAGTCCTAATCTTGTATTAGATGCCCTTTACTGTCTGGTGACACAGCAGAAGGAAGAAAACTGTCATTCCATTAACTTACATCTATGTGCCAGGAACTTTTTGCTAATTGTTTGGCAGTATATAACCAGGGTGGTCTTTTCTTCACCCTCAATAACAATTTCTTATTCATTTCCCAGTATCTTCTGATCATCTCCTTACAGCCTCTCTAGCCATCAGTTTCCTCCATTACCAAAGCAGTGCCTTATGTTTTAGGTTTTTGTTATATAATCATGTTGACAAGGATTAAGAAAGTGGGAAATCAGAGAATAAACAGTCATTTGGAAAATCTCATTTTTTGAGTTTGATATCAGAGCCTAGCACTCACACACTGCCAAGGTCAAAAAGTAGAGATCAGGGACTAAGGCCGTGTTCATACCCTAAATAAAAATTAAGCGTTCACACATCTCATTGATTCTTAGTTTGATAAATTGCTTAATGGCCATAAATTTCTGCCATCCCAGGACGTATATCCTTTTGCACTGTGACTTTGCCATTCTTCCCATCGAGCATTACATCTGTTTCTCCACTGTTTTGACTCTAGACTGGACCTATGACTCTCTTGGATCAACAGAATGTGGCAGAAGGACATTGTACACATTTCAGAGCCTGGGCTTCAAGATGTCTTGAAAATTTTGCCCTTGCCTTCCTGGAATGATGTCCTGGGATCACCATTTAAGAAAGCCCTCTGGCTTATTGGAGGATGAGAGGCCACATAAAAGAGAAGGCACATTCCCCAGACACAGTCAATACCTAGCCTTAGATACGTGAGTGAGGCCATTTTGAACCTTCCAGTTCAGATGTCCCTTCCACATGAACAAGCACATGAAACAGCAGAGGAACATTCTAACCAAACCTGCAGAACTATGTAAGAAGTAAGAAATCATTACTGTTTAAGCCACTACTTGATTTTGGGGTGTTTTTTTCCATAGAAACTGTTAACTGAAACAGAAATCATTACATAGAGGTGAGTGCTGTCATAACAAAAGCCTGAAACACATGGCATTGCTTTGGTAATGGGGGAGATTGGTGGCTTGAGAGGCAGCGAGGAGACGATGAGTAGATACTGGGCAAAGATACTATTGAGGGTGGAGAAAAGTACCACCCTTGTTATATACTGGCCAAACAATTAGCAAAATGCTGCCTACTATACTTGGAAGATAAAAAATTTTCCTAATAACTCATGAATCTGGCTAGGAGATTTCCAGTCAGAATGCTACAACTATGACTTGGCTTTTTATAGCTATGGATAATAAAATGCAGGAAGAGGGAGATTAACTAAAGAATGAACTGTTCAGTTTGCAAGTAAAGCTTAGAGAAAATAGAGAAGACCCAAGATGTTCTGGATTAGAAAAGGTTATATAAAAAACAGTGGGTAAATATTAATTCCAGTTTACATTCAGTAAAATGAGGCCTCAGGGGTGAGTTCAGATGAAGGATGTTTCTGTAAGACCTTTTCATTAACCCTTTTGCTGAGACCTTCGGATCCATCCAAATGAATATTTCTATCTGCTGACTACGGCATTTGAGTTTACCCTACAAGCTCAAAAAACTTTTTCTTCTACTCTCCATTTACGAGATTTTAAAAATATGTTTTCCTGGGGCTTGCACTATCACCAACAAAGATGTTTTGTATGTCACATTGTGTAACACTTTGTAATAAATTTTTTATGCCATCAATGCCATTAGATTCTAATTTATCTATACGTAAATCTAATTGATGCTATTTAGTATGTTTTGAGTATTTTTTTTGCTAAAATTCAATGTAATGGTAAATTTATTACCATATAACAAAAATTTAAAATAAAAAATGTCAATTTATATACAAAGCAGCTCAAATATTATTATTAAATGCATAAAATAGTCAAAATGTCAACTTTTTATGTTGTGTGGCTTTTTGACACATTTTGAAAAAAAAAAATTGAAGTCAATTAACATAGTGAAAGGGTTAAGACCTCAGAATGATTTAGGATGGTGTCTAGTAGTCGTCTCACATAAACAAAAGATCATCTGTGAATCCAGGCACATAACCCAGATTTGACACATTACCAGAATTAGAGGGAAACTTGTCTTGATAAGAATAGTGAGCCTGGCTATTGTCTGTTAGGTTAGACTTTAATCTGATCCATAGAAATCCCCTAGTGAATGTTAAAGGGGCTATGCTTAATTAGATGAAAAGGGACAGAAACAGTTCAAGAAGCTCTGGGCCACCAACTTCCTACAGGCACAAAGCAGACTGAGCAAAATAGCAAGCATGAACTACTTCTTAGAGAAAGGAAAAGACCTCTCCAAGGGCTGAGCAAACAGTCCAGAGTGTAGGAATGAAACGGATTAGAGAACCACTTCAAAGGAGAAGAAACAGGCCCTAATCAGGCAACATTCCTTGTCTCTGGACTTGAGTCTATGTTGATTTAACAGTTGCTGCAGACCACTGGCTGCTATGTTGTTCCAGTTCTTTTTTTTTTAAAAAGTATTCAGTATGGTTATCTTTTCCTTGTCTCACCTTTGTATCTTAGATAATTGGGTGGGAGAGAGCAGATACCTTACAGTTCTGGTTTACAGATCTCTGGAGAGCTGAAAGGGCTCCATAGGGAAACCTCATCTGTGTGTAGACCTGAAGGGAAGCACTAACTGGGGAATTTCAAGCCTGATGCAATACCTGGGATGAGACTTCCACAAGTACTGGGGTAGAAGTAAGCGTATTCTATATGTGGCAGGACTGTGAGTAATTTGTGGCCAGCTGGTGGATTGTGGTAAATCATTTCATAACCAGAACTTCCACCCATTCTAGTATGCAGGGGCTGCTCCTTTCATTGAGACGGGTCTATGTTTTTGTAGCCCTGGAAAGGACTGGCCCCATGACTTGATTTCACCAGTAGAATGTGGCAGAAGTAACAAAGTGTGAGCTCTGAAGCCTGACAAATGTGATCAATGCTATGAATGGAAAGAAGAAGTGCTGTAAAGGCTCAGGAAGATCAGAGTCAAAATTTGCCCCTCTGTGGGAACTGTTGGACTTACTCAGCAACACTGAGGCAGGAATCTAAAGAAGATCTAGTGACAGTGGTTGTTCAGAACTAAGAGGAATGCAAGCATATATCACTGGTATTTGATAAGGTGCCAGGCCAAGCTATATAGTGCTAGGAGAAAACAAATCAAAAGATTTCAGCACAAGGTCTAGCATAGTAACTACTTGGTGTTAGCTATAATTATTACTGGCATGGAGATGTATAATTACAAGTAAATTTAAAAATAGAAATACAACTTTATTTTGGGAAAGGGTCAATAAAATTAATTAGTACAAAATGCATCTAAATCCAAAATAAGACTGTTTCTATGATAGAAAAAATAGATGATATGTGTATAATTCCTTATCTGAAACCCCTGAGGCCAGATGGGCTTCAGAATTAAGAAAGTTTAGGATTTTAGAGAGGTAATTTGGTACATATGTCATACATTAGGCAATACTTCCAGCAGTGCTTGGGGCAGCACCCAATCATTAAATTTCAGCAGCAAAATGTGTGACTATTCACAGTAAATGAAATAAGAATTGAAATAGACTTACATCTGTTCAATCATCAAATTTATAAAAAAATACAAAATTTGGATGTTTAGAAGGTTCTGGACTTCAGAAATGTGGATAGAGTTGTGAACCTAGAAAAACATGGTGCATATGATTGGTCATTGACATCTTAATGAGCTCGATGGAACTCTGCTTGTCCAATGCAGCTGCAGAAATCTGTCTCAGCTTTACAAGTTGACAGAAGTAAATCACACACTATATTTTCCATACTATGGTCCATTTCACTGGCTCTGTGTTGGTACAGCTGGAGTACAGCAGATTCAGGTTCTTGTGAATGCATGTGTAACCCTTGTTTTTCTGAACCATGCCAGCAATTCCAGCGAATACTCATGAGTATGAAGGATAATAACAATTTTCTGATTTCTCACTCATTACTGCATTATTATTCCTGGATTCCTACCTTCTCCTGCCCCATCCTCATGTGCTCACTCAACTTGAGGATGCCAATGGTTTACCATCTCCAATGAAAATTTGTTCTGTGTCTTGGCTGCTGCCAAAGGCTCTGCTAGTATTATGCCTCCTGGATTTTATCATTTCTATGTCACTTAGTCACCCCATAGCTGCTCTTTTCATTCCCAGCCACATCTTCAGATGCAGCCAATGCCATCAGTGCTGAGGGGGCATTGAAGTTGAAATCATGTCCGTTGTTCATCTCATTTCTTAGGTGTTTTGGCCTAAATAAATTAAATCAGTCTCTTTCTTGTGCGTGTGTATGTGTGTGTGTGTGTGTGTGTGTGTGTGTGTATACATATATACATATAAATTCAATGTACAAACTTTTTTCTCTGACATTTATTAATTTCTGTAAGATTATATTAGGTTTCATCTAGTAATTCTGATAATGCAACTATTGTTAATCTTGTATCACCAAATGGTACATACTATCTGCTTTTATTTACTTTTTAAAGACTATATCTACTTTATGATGGTCCTTTATTTTATTTCAAAACACTGTATCAACTAAAAATATATATGTATATGCATGTGTATAAAACACAATTGCCATAGTTCTCTTTTTCTATGTATATGATATACATATTATATATTAGATATATATGAAATTACTATGCTTCTTTCATGTTGCCTATCTTTTGAGTTTCTAATCCCTTCTATAGAAAAATGGACACATGCCCTAGGAACTGAACTGGAGGATAATTACATGTCAATATCCAACATCATAGTGTCATTCCTTCATTCAACAAATTGGCCTGAAAGGGTCAGAAATTGGTTTAGGCAATGGGGACCGTGAACCAGACAGAACAAAATCCTACTGTCACAGGGTTTACCTTTTAGTTTCTGGCAAAACTATTTCTTCTCATAGACAATCAGTTGGATCACAGGCTGGGAAGAACCTTGGTCTCACCCTCTTTGCTCAAATTAGTAATTTCATAAGTCAAACTTGATTATTAGACCTCCGAATATTCTTTTATTCCAAATGGAGGCCTCTTTACAAAACTCAGTTCTGTGGTCCTGCTCTAATATTCCAGGGCCTCTGTGTCTCTAAGATAAATTCTTACCACACAGAAAATGAGTTCTGTTCAACAGAATGACATGAAGAAAGCTCAAGAGTGACCCGGGTAAGCAATAGCAGAAATCTTTACCCTCTCTTCTCTTGGCGATAGCGTCTGAGGCCAGCTTCCTGTCTCTAATGCCTCATGTTGCTACCACCTTCCAGTCTAATGTTTTTCAGAAGCTCTCTATTGCCTAGAATGCATACTCCTTAGCTTGTCATGATGGTGATTCCATTCCATCGCAGGTAGAGGAGATAGTATTTGTAGAGTGTCCTTTGACAAATGAAAGGGGTTGTTTTGGGACACAGGTGATGGACCTGGGATTTCTGACCACCCAGACTCAGCTGGGTGACTGAAGGAGGGCCGAGGAGATGACTATCTCAGCACATCTATAACCCATCTACCTACCACACAAGGAATGAAAAACTCTCGTACTCATATACAATAGTCTTTATGATGAAGATCCAAACCACATTTTACTATCATCTTGAAAATTGCTCCCTACCAACTGGTTCCGAATATCTATGTAATTTTTCTCTAATTCCATTTCCTTTCCCTCTTGCCCTAGACACACTTTGCTATTAGTTAATTAAAAATTAGTTCTCCACCTTCAGTTTTCTTTCAAGTTTCTATGCTCTTGCTGTTCTCTTCACCCGAATGCCATTCTTTGGTAAACTCCTACTCATTCTGCCAGTCCCATTTCAAATGCCATTAATCTGAGGCAAATCTCAACTCCGCCAGAATAATTTAAGTCGTTCTTTCCTCTGGCCATCAGCGCACCAAATATATATCACTGTACCTACTACATTATCTCCTGTATTAGTTGGGAGCACCTACAGACCAGAGGCCATGCCCTTCACTGGACTCACCATAGTCCCTGTTAGCTCATAGCTCAGTATGTTTTTTGCTTAATGGATGAGTGAATAAATCAATAAATGCAGAGCTGAAGAAATTGCTCATTCATTGGATTTGCATGAGTTGTTGGATAAGACTTTGAAACTTATTGTTTCATATTCTCTGTATGCTGAAATGACAACATTTATCTTCATTTTTTTCTCTCTGACATAGAATTCCTTGTTATTATGTCCATGGTCTTTCTGCCATTAAGCTTTGGCTGCCCTGGAAATGTATATTGGACCTATAAATTTAGATCAAAGAATGTTATCAATGGTGTTTTTCCACATATCATGTTGTCAGTTTCTCTCTAATAGCTGCTTGCTTCTCACAGTAATCTAACCATGCTAGGGCTAAGAACAAAATCATGGGAACTGCTCATTTGGCAATACCAGGAATGAATTTTCTATTTTTATTGGGTATAGAATCTTATTAATAAACAGGTTCCACTTACGTTCTAACTTGGGTTTTTTTTTTTGGCCTGTAAGTTTGAGGAAATGTGAGCTCAGGACCATGTGATAGACTGGTCCACTGATAATTTTACATTGTGTGGTTGTTAAAATAGTAAGAAACACAGTAGACTATAATAACTTTGCACTGCATTTGCACTACCTATTTTTTTCCCTGGGTGCCTAATGAAATTTTATTTCATCATAGTTTCTGACTTTTTCCCTATTAAATGTTTCAAGAATTTGCTATTGTAGAATTTATTGCAACCTATAGCCTACAGTATATGCTACATGTGAATTAGAATGCCATGTTCACATCCTAAGCAGGATGGCTTTTCTAAAAAATATTTAATCATACATGAAAGCTGTCAGTAATGAAGGTGAAAGGATTTTATCTCTCTTCTGCAGTGTTACAGAAGTGACAAAAAAAGGTAGAATTTTTCTCTGATTTTGTATCATGGCATTCAAATAATTTTAGAAGCCAAACTAGTAAGAGAACATAAAAATATGCACACTTTTAATCTATAAGAAAGCATTTTAATTATGATATTGAGTAGTATATTTTAGCCTGATAAGTGAGTATCTTATAAAACTATGTACATTTGTGCATATTGCATGTTGTATATGGAATTATCGATCTATCAATCTATCTATTCATCTATCCATCTTTCCTTTCATCTACCCCTCCCACAAATATGCATATATATATACATACATATATATATATATATATATGTATATATCATATTCAAAATGTATCCAGAGGTAACTTAACATTCACATATGCTATATATGTTGAGTTTTCCCTTATGGCTATTTTTTTTAAAAGGAAAGAAGTTCACAGGGACATTTAAGAGATGGATGGTAAATATACAAAACCTGTGCTGCTTTGAGAGATGACATATTTTAAAAGTCTTATCATTTAGAATATGTAGACATGCCAACATTTTATGTAAACAGAATACAACATTCCTAGCAGTATAGTATTCCTTCTGCCCAGGCCAATCTACTTCTGTCAACATATTATACATCTATGCACTGATTACATGAATTAACTTGTTTTGAAATTAAATAAAAAATTTTACTTTAGACACATGGATCATGTGGACACCAAGTGGAAATTATACTGGTTAGTGATCTAAGTTGTGCCTTTAAATACTCCCTGGAAGCACCTGTTCAAATTCCAGCAGCCCTTTTGAGAAACATAAACTGAATACCATGTTTATTCTGCAAAGGTCTTTCAGATGAAGCCTTAAAAACTGTCAAGACTCCCTGCATTCTCTTTGAGGGCGTCTTCATTAGCATTTCAATGATTCAAACTTCTGGTGCCTTTTTCCTAAATTTCTTTCATCTGTGGCACTGAAACACCTAAGATGTATGTCATGGGATTGTGAAATCTTTGTACCAGAGTGTTGCTATTTCACTGAGCACATCTGAGGCAAACCTGAGGACCTTTCCTAGCACCAATGACTATGAGTTTACTGTAAAAATGATCCATTAAAGGCCACCTATATGTGAGAAGTAAGTTCCTTTGGGAAAATATGAAAGAGTTGATAATATATCTTTAATAAAAGTACACTACTTAAATGTTAGGCAAATAATATACATTTTAGAAAAATAAAAAATATAAATAATTGAAGAGAAGAAAAACTCATTAATTTCATAACCTAACAGTAGTAACCATTAAAATTTGTATGTATCTTTTCAGACTTTTTCCTATGTGTGGGTAGTGACTTATAGGTACGCACAAGGACATAATGTGTAAATAAATTTACATTTAAATTAAGAAGGAAAAATATACAAATATTATATCCTTATGTAACTGAATGTCCCTGGACATCACCAGTTTGTGATGTCCAAGTCACTAGATAGGTCACTTTAACAGTTTAACAGATTAATCACTAGACACACCTGATCAATTGTTGCATCTTTGAAATAGAGAAAAAAAACCCTTAAGTCTCTTTATGGGTCTATGCTGAGGCCAGAAGATGGAGGTAGGAGGTTAAGGAGAAGGAGAGAGGAGGAAGCTTTCATGTGTAATTTGAACCAATTCCTATGTATTTGGAATCTTTCTGCTCTAGCTGTTGCTTTCATCATCCGCCATTGTCTTGTTCCATACTGATGTCATCTGCAACTCCCTGGGTCACACTGTTGGTGGCAGTGACTTGTCTTTCATCTCTCTCTGGGAGCCTCTGTCATATTCTGCAGCTTTGTCATCACCAGCCTTACAGTACCCTCGAGACAGGTTTTCAGTTCCTCCACCTGTCTCTCAGTGGGTAGTTTTGTAGCAAAGGGAGCTCAAATGGCTGGTGATATATTAATCTTTTAACAAATTTAATAAAATAGTCCTTAAATATGACTGCCAATTATTACTATCATTCTTGTTTATGCATACGCCCCTGAAAGAGGAGACTCTATTTCCCTCTTCTTAAATCTGGGTTGGGCTTATGACTTACTTTGACCATAGAATGTTGTGAAATTAATATTCCGTGACTTCTGGGAACAGATTTAAGAGACATAGCAGTTCATTCTTGCTTCCTTTTTGGACTTAACGGGCACACTGGAGAGAAGTCCCAACACAACTACTGAATGCCTAGAGGCCTTATGTGGAGAAGTCCTAAAGATTGTGAGACTATCTTGGGTGGTCCAGCCCTAGCCACACTCTCAGATGAACTAATGCAGCTGAATGAATAAACTCAGCTGGCTTCACACGGTACATCCCAACTGTGTCCTGCCCAAATTCCTGACCCACAGAATCAGGAGAAATGATAAATTATGGTTCTCCACGATAGATAATGGAAATAATTATGCAACCCTATATCAAGGTTAGGTCTGATTGCATATTTTAGAAATTATCCTTCATGCAAAGAAACAAAATAGAAAAAAAACAGAAACCACAGCAAACCAAAATACTCATTTCTGTATCATAGAGGTATAACTCTTGCTCACATAACATAAATGCCAAGGTAAGCAGTTGAGGGCTAATTAGAGGTTTTATCCATCAGGCCCCAGAGCTGCTTCTTTCTCTTCTACTCTTATAACATGTGTTTTTCATTCTAAAGTTACCTCATGGCTTAATGGAGATGATAGAGCTCCAGCTATCATAGCTATATTCCAGCTAGTAGAGAGAATGGAAGAATGATGAAAAAAGGACAAAAGAGGCATATGTCTTGGCTGAGTCAGCTCCCTTAAAGAGTCTGTCTGGAAGGCCCATAAACAATAACATGTGGCCAGAATTTAGTCACATGGTCACACCTAGTTGCAAAGAGGGCTGAGATAATTAACCTTTTAGCTGGGTACACCACTCCAAGCAAAATTAAGGTTTCATACTAAGGTAGAAGCAGACAGGGATATTGATTAGTGAGACAATTAGCAGTCTCTGAAGCCAGCCCCATCCTTCCAGTGCAAACAGCCATCACAAAGACCTGCTTAGAGTTGTTCACATGCAGTCTCATACTTTACATAAGTCACAACATTTTCTAGCATTTTAGTGTTATATTTCAGTGACTATTCCATCCCTTGCCTCTTTTGTTAGTTTTCTTTCAGAGGCTCCATTGTTTCTCCTTGCACTGTGGCTTCTATCAAGGCCCTCTGTTCATCAGACATGTCAGTAGATCTCTGTTCACTAATGGATGACCTTAGGACTTTCCTTGAGGTTTCGAAACTCTTCAAATCGGAGTACTACCTTCTCCTACACTAGTACTTAGAGGCCTAGATCATATACCTTTAAGAAATGTTCTCTAACTTGTAAATAGCCAATATAGGTTAGAATTCTGGCCTTAATTTTCTAATGCTGTATTTGTACTTTAGATGATACTTAATTTGTGGAGAAATAATAGTAACAAAAAGTATATGATAGAAAGTGAGGTAATAAGGGAAAAACAGAAGTAATGAAGAGTAAAGGGGAGGAGGAGAGAGAGACTGACTTAGTTCTTTGCACTTACGAGTATCTTTTTCCCTCCCCAGGGCCTTTACACCTTCTGTCTCCTATGCCAGTAATGCCTTGTCCCCAACCCTTTTACCCAACTAGTTTCTGTGCATGCTTTTGAGTTTTGCTGTAACATCACTTCTTCAGAGAGGTATTCCCTCACCAGTTTACCCTACAGATCTCGTTGTCACTCATCCCATTTCTTTTTCTTCATGGCACTTATCATAAGTTTGAATTCCATATTCAGTTGTTGATTCATTTCTTTAACATCTACCTTTCCCTCTGGACTATAAACCCTGTGGGACAGGTACCTTACTGTCTTTTTGACTTCCACATGTCAACCTCATTGTGCAATATGAGCATACCATAGATGCCCAATAGCTATTTGCTGAATAAACAAGAGAGGGACTTCAGAGGGAAAAAATCAAGTGAGAGAGGGAGAGAGACTCATCTCTTTCTGAGAGAATCATTAGCTTAGAAAGTCTCTCAGCTGCCTAGCCTGCTTATTTTCCAGCCAATTGATTTCAAGTCTCTAGACAGGCCATGCAGAACTGAGGCATAGTAAAAAAATCTCAAGTCTGGGGCTACCCCAAGGACAAGGATTTCCTCACCCCTGATTTAAGACAGATCTGGCTCTATGCCAGAGTGTAAGTAACAAAATCAGGGATTTTTAATATGAGAGCAGTTTTCCAGTAGAACAATAAAACATTATTACCCAAACTGGCTGGAAAAATATTTTGGATAAATAATTTGTCAACCATTTTGCATTGGCATGGCAGGAGATGGCTGCTCTTACATCTGGAAATACACAGAATGAGTTATTTTGAGAAATGCCTGTCCTTCCATCAGCATTAGGTAGGGACCTGATCATGTGGTGCCAGTGTAGAAAGTAATCAAAATTGCCTGGATGGCTGGGCATCTGCTGCAGAAACCACAAGAAAAGTGTTAATCTAGAAAGGAATAGAGATGCTCAGGATAATGACCGGAAGTCAGAAATCATCCCAGGACCCAACGAAAGTCATCAGTGAAGACTGTGGTTCACTGGTCCTCTTCTGGTCAATTCCTGTGATACAGGAGGAATTGTATCTGACTAAGTTACAGCTTTGCAGGTTTTCTTCCTTCTCTCTTTCTTCCAAGACCTTGAAATACAGTCTGCAAAGTCCTTTAGTCAGTAATAATCCAGAGGTTTAAAGCTACGACTTTAAAGTGATCAGAGCATTCAGGATAATGGGCCCGAATGTTGGTCTGGGTGGATAGCTGTTGAACTTGGTTTGTTCTTCATATGTTGTGAGTTAATTCACTGTTTTGTCCCCACACACCCATTTTCTTGTCACTACATGATGGAAAACAGTCTATACACCACTGACAGATTAACTTTCTCCAAACACTTCTTTGATCATGTCACTCTGTTCAAAAAACCTTAAATGGCCCTTTCTCTGTTATCTGTAAGAGTTCCACTGTATTAGCCTGGTCTTCAAGGCCTGCCATTGTGTCATCCTATTATGAATTGCTCTCCTGCTGAATCCTGTTCTGTAAATAGGAGAGGTTAGGAGACAGACTCCTCAAAAGTGACCAATTTTCTAATTGGGCCCTCAATGGCTTGGTGTTAAAAATCGTAATTCATGTCAATAACTGATCCTGCTGGACTTGCCACACATATTAAATGTTCCATGCACTTAGGGCATCAATAATGTTCAGCTCCAGGAATTATGCAAAAGTACCTTCTATCCTGGCAAGAACATGAAGTAGTAAATCCCCTGGGCAGTTGAGACTACTTAGAAAATTTAGATGTAGTACTATATCCAGAATAATATAGTGATCTCTCACCACGCTGAGGAGGCTCATCAGCAGCAATGATTTAGAAAATGAGAATGATTTATATTTTTATTTTTGAGCAGTAAATCTCTTTTTAAATTTATGGAAGGATTTAGATTTATATAGTAGACTCTAGTTTCCATCATGATGTAGTAATCTTAATGGCCACTTTCGAATTCCATTTATCTTTACGCTAGCCACAAAAGCATTTGGAGACTAAAATAAAGATTTAGATGGTAATTCGGTTAAAATGCTTAAATTTTGAGTTTTTAGCCTGAAAAATCAAACCCAGATGGTAGGCATTTTTGAGGTAGTGAAATTCACTTTTCATGACACATGCCCAATAATATTTCATTTAGCAGATGAATCACATTAAGGCCTTATCATACTATGCTTTCAATAATCAACCTACAGATAGATTGTATAAATCTGAAAATATAATGACTACTTTAAAAAATGTTGATTGGATCCGCCCAAATTCATTTGTACTGCCATTTGTTGATCTAGATGTTCTTCAGCAGAGTAGTTGAGATTATGAGCTCTGTTAAAGTGTCTGGGTTCAAATTACAGCTCTCAGTCTTTACCATGTGTTATTAGAACATGGGCAAATTACTTAACCTGTGAGTATCTCAGTTTTCTTATCTACAAAATGGGGATAACAATAGGATGGATTAATGCATGCAAATTGCCTGGCACGTAGTGAAAGATCAACATGTGTCAGCTGTTACTATTAAGTAAAATCCCTCCCTTTAGGAAGTACATGAAGTGGTAGTGGGGCTGGGTAGGGTGCTGCAAAACCCAGTGCCTTCAGAGGCCAAGCAAGTAATGAGCTATGTAAGTGACTTGGTGGTAGACATTAGTGGGGTCTGTAAAGGCTTAAAATCAAAACAAAAGCAAACACAATGCTGTGTGCTCACCAACCAAGGCGTGTCTGTGGACCAGGTATATCTAAATCTATGGGTTGCCCACCAATTTTGACCCCTGAGGAGCAAAGAGCTCCAAACCACAAATCAGGAGGTTCATGCTGTGCCCCTCCTCTCTCAAGTTCCAGTTCTATAAGCCTGGGCAGGCTCCTCACCTACCTGGACTTTTCTCTCTTCATCTGCAAAATGAGAAAATGGAGCTCCTTCTGTGTCAAGTATTCTATTTGAATGGAGAGGAAGGGACATACTGATTTTTAAAGCCCACTTACATTTTAAAAAGATAAATAAATAGTAAAGGGTAGTTCCCATGCTTGAGTAATCTGTACAATTTGTGGTGGTTCCGGAAGGGAGTGAACTGATAGGAGCTGCAAAGGCTTTCCTCCAGGAAGGAGCACAGACTGAATAAAAGGAGGGGAGAAAACCCAGGTCAGAGGAGCCAGGGAGAGGCTGAGAGGTTGGCCGTGCACAGGAGATGATGAGGCAATGTATTAGTTGAAGTGGACAACAGGGTCATAGCAAATGATACGGTCCCGGTTGGGAATGGGAGAGGGTCTCAGATCCTGGTGATGTTAAGTGGCCTGGGTGTGCCCAAGTTAAACGTTAGGCTGCGGTCAAATAGAGGAAAAAACAAAACAAAACAAACCAACGCTTGTAAGCAGTTATTTCAGTCTTGAGACAATCTTTTCTGTTTCTTGTTCTTATAAGAGAAACTCACTTCTCATGTAATTTTATGTCATTCAGATTTTCTGGGTTCTTGACTTGATTTCTCACTTTTGGTTGCAGAACATTTCATTTCCCAAAGATGCATGCCCCAAGTCTATAGCTTCCATCTCACACACTCTACTTACAATGTGACTGACACCTCTCCCACCAAGAGATGGGGGTCTGTTTCCTTTCCTCAGATCTGTATGGGGGGCTTGTGAATGATCTAACTCTAAAGTGAGCCAGAATTGAGGCTATGAAACATCTGAAGCTGTCATAAAAATGACACAGCTTCCCCTTAGCTCTTTTCCTTCAGCCCTTGGCCTCGAAGTCCTCCCAGCTGTGCTAAGGAGACAAGGTGAAGGGATCACATAGATATAGACATCCATGACCGAGGAGACACAGCTATCCCAGCTAAGAGAATCTCCCCAGGCTTCAGACCCATGGGTGAAGAAACCCCCAAGAGGACCCCTTCCCTAGCTATTGTCTGACTGCACCCTCATGGGTGACCCTAGTCGGAACAGACCAGGCAAGCCACTCACACACTCCTGACCCACAGAAACTGTGAAAGATAAAACAAAACAAACAAAAGCCACACCGATTTTAGTTTATTCAAGTTGCTCCGTGTTAGGATAATCTGTTATGTAGCTTTAGACTAATGTGTCAATACATTGTTCTATCCCCTTCTGCTTAGATTCCCAATCTTCATGTTTCTAGCCCCAGTTGGTAATCTAAACTGAACTCATGGACTTTCTGAGGAGTTTAAAATTTTGCATTTCAGTGCTTGAACTTCACCCCTAATTCCAGTTCACCCCTCCATTTCTATTCAGTTTAAGAAATTGAAAACAAAAATGCTTGCCAAGACCATGCAACACAAGAGAAGCAGGCACCAGTAAGGAGACAAAGGGACAGGAAGATTGTACCAAATGGGACAGCTCATACGACATTCATTACCCAGCTCTGAGAGTGGATACAGTGGGAATGTGGGCCTGATAACGTCACATTATCTGTTCTTCTCAAAAGAACCCAGAAATCCAGATTTTTATAAGAAATCTTCTGACTTAAAAAAATTTAAAGTGCTGCTCAAATTTGAATAATGTCATGCTAACTAAACAAAATACGAGGGCTATCCGGAAAGTATCCAGTCATGTAACATGAAAAATGGAGGCATTTATGGCTGGGTTTTTTCTGGACCACCCTCATATATCTACTGGCTGAATTTAACCATGAGTAAGTCACAAATTGCAACTCTAGTCTAAAAGTTTTTAGCCACTGTACATGACGAGAAGACCTCAAACTCCGAAGGAAGAGATTCCAAGTTTCCTAGTAATGGTAACATTTCTGAAAAAGGTGATGAAATAAAAATAACAGCGGGGGTGGCAGTAGGGGAAAACAAGTGCTACCATCAGGTGATGGACATTCACTGTTCTATCCCTTGTAGTAATTTGTTAAGGCCACGTGGTCATTGAGTAAACCCATGTGGTCAATACAAGGTAAGCAGATCTTCCCCATCTGTGCCAAGCATGGGCACCACGATCCTTCAGGGAGACTCGTAAGGACATTGCTCTTGGAGAGGGGTCCCATTAGCATCCACCTGTCACCCCATTAGATTTTTATCATCTATCTCAATGCTGTTTGGGAACCTGATACAAGTTTCCCATCACTCATGAAGGCCCCAGAACCCATCTCTCCTGTTTCTGTGTCTCCTGGCAAATACTTTCCAATATTGATAGATTCTGTCTCTACTCTCTGAGTCTCTCCTTTCCTTTGGTTAATGTAGTGCTTTTTGCAAACCAAGTCCCTTATGTCTACCCTAGGGCATACAGAACTGCAAGCTGAGCCACGCTGTAGGTTGGGAAGCTGGCGTTTAATATTATTGAGTTAAAATCTCAATAAATTAGCTCAGTACATTACACAATCAGAAAGATGAGCTCTCATCGATAAATACACAAAACACTCTTCCTAGAGATAAATGCATCTAGAGTTCACTCACACAACCCAATATCCATAAACTAGTCTCCATAAAGCCATAGATAAGTGGAACTGAGGTTAACAAAGTTCTTTCAGGCTAGCCCACGCAGGCCAACGTTAATCTGCATGGATATAACCCACAGCATTTATTGAACTGGAGTACACATTTTAGAAAAATGATTTTGCTTTTTCTTATACTTGATAACCTGGAAAATACAGTCATCTGTACTCTGTCTCCCAGGTGTCAGTGCAAATCAGTAAAGAGTTCCCATTGATGCTCCTTTTTCCTACTCTAACCACAATTGAACTCTCTGCTTTCCATCACTCGCTCACCCCGTTGTGTACAAAGAAGCAGATATGCAATATAGCAGGAGCCCCAAGAAAAGGTCTGGCTGTTCTGTCAAAACTATTTAGTTCAATATTGTTCTCAATGTGGCACCATAGCCCTGGACATGACACCCAGCACGTCCAAACAGACATGATTATATATGAGACAGAAAGGCACTTACATCACCGCAGGTTGTTAGGCTTTAAAGGGCTTTTTCCCCCCTCTTCAAATTAAAAGTTTTCAAAAATGAAATAAAAATAAACCTTTGAAGAAACCAGATTGAGACTGAATTTGGAAGGCCCTCCTGCCTAGTGTATACTAAAGAAACATTTTCTGGGTTTGTCCCTGATGATTTTCCTTGTAGTTGAGAAACACAATCCACTGGGAGCTTTTGTGGCAGAACAAGAATTTTATGAACACGAACTTTACAAAGACTTCCCCAGGAGATTTAAGGTCTGGAAATCAATAGATCAATCAGCAGCTTTTATCAATCTATAATGGTTTTCTCTCTCTTTGGATGTTGGGTGAAAATGGGATCAACGTAAATTGAACACGGAATCACTTATTCTTACATGTTAAATTTGTCAAACTGTAAAGCATATAAATGACACGAAATATAATCATTTTTGAATTTGGGACCCTTCAGGGTGCATGTTGATTGAAGAAGAAAGAGCCAGATGTTTCTTCAGCAGGACTCATAGAGTCAATCTAAATATCCTTCAATCCCTGACACTTCTGATCATTTCCCAAAGAAACCAATTCATTAGTTAACTATTGGGTATACAGATTATGTAATACATAATTGGCCCAGGGCAGATAGCCTTCAAAAATGGCTGGCTGAATTTGTAGAATCTGTTTTGCCAAATTCATTCCAAGGAAATAGGGGAAGATTAATGAGCACTACCTCATCTTACTTCCACTTTATTTTTAATGATAAAGGCCTAAGTGCCTGGAAAATCTTTATTTTTTTTTTTTCATAAAGTTAGTTTGACAGGCATCGTATGAGAAATATAAAAATTATGTTGGTAATTAAGAGCTATTTACCCAGTTCCTCTGGAATAAAAACAAAAATAAAGTTAGATATGTAGTTCCATTTTTGAGATGCACAAATGTAGCTTGGACAGATCATCTTTCATTCCCAGTTCTAACACTTTTAAAATGTTACCATGGAATATAAAAGTGAAAGCAACAAAGAAAAAAAATGCATGGACACAGTCAGTAGTTTAG